>CM022704.1:15683936-15726138 GCA_012295165.1 Asparagus setaceus | reverse complement strand
TGTTTATTGGTTTCTTTGACATTTGGTTTAAGATTTTTCTTATATAGAAACATCTTGAAAAATGTTCTTTATAAATCAGCATTAAAAGCACTCTTAGCACTTGGCAGCATTACTTTATGCTTGCGATTGTTTTTTTGGAAAAATAGTGAGCCATGTTGTAAACCATCTTTGTATGGAGAAAATTATAACATGAGAAAAATGATGTGTCTCCATCTGTTGAGTGCTGCTAGAATGCTTTATCAGGGTTAGTGGTTCTTATTGTTGTAGCGATGAGCTCTCATAACACAAGAGTCTATACATATAGTAGGGGAAAAACGAAAACTAAAAAACACAGCAAAGGCAAAAAGAACAACATACAAAGATTTAACATGGTTTAATTAGTATTTGACCTACGTCCACGCATTCACGGGCAAAGATAACAGGTGAATTCACTAATCAAAAGAGGAGATTACAATAAAAGATATCACTCTCTAATCTCATTCAAACCTACTATAGGATTGCGCAAATGGAAGCGTCCAAGAGCTCTCTTCTTCTCTAACTCCCCACTTCATTTTCTCTTCCGTACTTTTTATCAACACCCTAACTCTCCTTATATAATAAAGTCAATCCTTGTGTGAATTAGACAAGTAGTTACGTGTAATAATGAAGCAACTGGGTTGGTGAAATAGGAACCTGTAATTATCACAAGGTAAGTGTGATAAGAAAATAACTCAAACTTGAGCTTGCTTCCAATATTCAAGTCATCAAGAAACCTCCATTTTGACTTGAACATCACAAGTTTTCTCTTTCTTCTTGTCTCTTTGTAAACCCTTGATGGGCTTAACCATCTAATAGATGCGAAACACTCCTGACAAATCTTTATCTTGGCTCGGGTCAAGTTGCGTCCAACTCGAGTCAAAATATTGCAACTGAGTGACTAATGTAGATAGGTCTCAACTTAACACTTCAGAAGAACGAAGTCACACCACAGTCAAGTGCAATAGCATGTGTACCCAAGGGAGCCCTTACTTGTGATGGATCAAGTATAACATCACATGGGCTCCACATTGGGCTATAACCCATGCAATCACTGTCTCAAAACAAACAAAGCATCCATCAAAGGCCGGCATGCTATGGATTTTGATACTGTTCAATTGCTTTTGGAATGGTGGATTGAAATAGTTCCTCCCAACAACTTCTCTACCTTGTATTTTGTTGAAGACATCTCGAATGCACAACAATATTGAACCGAAGTTCTGCTACTAGTTTGTTCCAATGGTGAACTTATCCGATACAAAAGATATCTATACAAAATAGAGGAACAACATAGTCATATAAAACATAGTAAGAACAATAGAACAACACACAAAGGAGTTAACGTAATTTTGTCAGTATCTTGACCTATGTCCAAGGACGAAGACAACAAAGAATTCTCTAATAAAAAGGAGATCACTCTTTAATCTCTATATCAACTGTATACACAAATGAAAGAAGCGTCTAAAAACGCTCTTCTTTCTCCAACTACTCATTTCATTTTCTCTTCTACACTTCTGATCAACAACCTAACCCTCCTTATATAATGAATCCTATCCTATTGTGGATTAGACACATAGTTAGGTGCAATAGTTGGTTAATAGGGTGGTGAATTAGGAACCTAATTATCAGAAGGTAAGTGTGATAAAAAGAGAAATCAAATTTGAGTTTGCTTCCAATATTCAACACATAAACATTTATCATGCTACTTAATTTTCTCTTGGGGCACTATCCTCATTCTTATTGGAGATCCTTCCGATCTTCTTGCTACCCTAGCCTTTTCTCGCATTACGAAGTCAAACTTGCCTAGTAGGTTATATAGGAAGCGATATAACGTATGAAGTGTAAACATGCTGATTTAAAACATCCATCCTTAAATAAACACCCTTTCTTATCCTTTGATATATTCAACAATTTTAATATCATAGATTTTGATCCTCCCTTTTTATTGATTTATAATCACTCGCTCTATTTTCACCATGATTCATGCTTGTCTACACTAATCTAGTTTGCCATCTTTAACTCAAGTTCACGCAAGCTCGTCGATAAGTAAGCAAGTGATAACTTATATATTAGTGTATTATTAGCTTTGGCTCCTTAGCAATCACTGCACATGCTAGCATGTACAACTCTCCTTTCACTTTGATAGCCAGTGTTGAAGATCATTGCGGTAGAATCATCATAACTATCACATTTATTATTTTGTGGCTTTGTTTATTTTGGTTTATATAAGGCTTTCTCATCCAAATTCATAATCCTCAACAATCTTCCTTAACTTCTAAAACATGCCTAGCTGTGAACTCCCTATGAATTCCACATTTGATCCACATCTCGCTACAAACTTTGCATTTACTTTTAACTTCTCTCATTATATGTGTAGCCTTACGATGAAAGCTTTGGTATATTTCTTACATTAAGGGTATCCACTATTATCTCAATGATGTTTGATCCATTCTATTACTCCTAAGTACATCTCGTTCCAAGCATACTCACCTCCAATCTCCAAAACATTCACAAAGGCCGTTAGGATATGCTCAAGGACAAATAAGGAATGATTATTCACTAATTAAAACATGAGGTACAAAAAGAGAAAACCTCTCAGATGCTAATTCTAAATTCAATCCAAATGTAATATACATAGTGTGAATACATTATCTAACAATTTGTACTCCTTCACTAAATCCAAATATGCATAATAATCTGAATACAAACTCTATGTGGTAAATGCGTAAATAGGATAGTGTTATGGTCCTGAATATTTTTTCACTAATTCTTGATTAGAAGGGGAAAGATCCCTACATTAAACAAATAAGTATTCTAATCCATTGATTAGAAGTAACCCAGAGTCACCCGCCGAGTCTTGTAGACGGCTCACCTCCTCTACTCAAACCGACAAGTCGTGCCAATCGACTGCCTCCAAGGACGATAGGAATTGCAAGATCAGTCGACCCTTCGGACGACTGCCTTCATGGACGACACGAATGGCGGTGTCAGTCGTGTTGACGGGGAAAGTTGGTTCCTTGATTTTCATTGCCTTCGAACTCATTATACCTTTATGGGATTACAAACAAGTTCAAAAAATAAAAAGATCGCCTTTTATAAGGCTGGTTACAACGAAAATCAAATAAAGATTATAACTTTATCTCCCTAAACAAACGCGGGATCCGTTTATCGAATCCTCGCTTGCGTGGGTGTCTTTGCCTGTGCCGGGGACTTTATTCTGTCCGTGGACCGCCGCGTAATCGTGATCCAAAGAGAGATCTACACGGTAAACGGGGGTTATTTCATAAAGGAAATAACAGCCCGAAGCGAATGAGATCGACCAAGCGAAATCAAAGCTCTTCTCGAGATCAAAACAAAGTTTAATCTCAAGGAATCACGTGTAGATCTGACCGGGATCAGATCTCTTGAACCTTTTTGAGGAGAGTATCTCACGAAGGAGGATAATAGTCCGGGGATTATCTCACAAAGGATGATAATAGCCCTTTTGAGTTTGTCGAGATCCGGATCTGGTGTCGAAGAAGATCGGTCATCGCTCCCGAGATCCGACCTGAAACTTGGTTGCAATTTGGCAGAGCTTCGGCTTCTCCAAAATTTCAAATCCATCCAAATGAGACCCCCACCTTGTATTTATAGATTTCACAAAGCGGATGCGGGTCAAACCTGTGCCGGCCGAGACACCTCAAGGTGTCTCAGCCACAGGGCTATTATCCTCATTCGTGAGATAATTCTCAGGGCTATTATCCTCCTTCGTGAGATAATCCCCTCAAAGAGATCAGATCTCAGATCTACACGTGTTTCCTCCGGATCAAAACTTCATTTTTTGATCCCAGAAGAGCTTTGCTTTCGCTTAGTCGATTTCATTCGCTTGGGCTATTATTTCCTTCGTGAAATAATCCCCTTTACCGTGTAGATCTCACATCGGATCGGATCACGCGGCGGTCCACGGACGGAACAAAGTCCCCGGCATAGGCAAATACACCCACGCAAGCGAGGATTCGATAAACGGATCCCGCGTTTGTTTTGGTGAAAGAAAGTTATAATTTTTATTCGATTTTCATTGTAACCGGGTCTTATAAAAGACTTAGTTTTATTCTTGAATTCGTTTGTAATTCTATAAAGGTGTAACGAATTCAAGCAATGACAATCATCCCAACTTTCACCGCGAACAAGCTGGCGATCACAATGGGAGCCAACAGTCTCAAATCTAAGATCATCGTGTCGCAACCGCGGATCGAGATCTTGCCTCCAAAGAAGGCCTTTTCATGGAGGAGGGCGCAAGAAGACAATCCTCATTCAACCGTTGCCGAGATCTCCCCTCGCGACTTCATTCCGGCAATCCAGCAAGCCGGGGGTTCAGATCACAACGTGTCGACTTCGACGAAGAGGGCACGTCAAAGGCGACGCCAACGCCAAGCTCGTCAACTTGCAAAGACGCTGGAACAGGTTGATGGACTCCGCTACTATGCAGACTTGGAGTCTAGGAAGCGTCTGCCGCCTCAAATCGCTTGCAATTCTTCCAAGCCATCGACCGACGAATGGGTTCTCATCAAGAGGACTCGTTCGACCACAGGCGTATTGAAGCGCGTGCAGTACGCTCAAGCTCAGCTCTTGCAAGAGCGAAGACTTGAACAAGAAGAAAGTGGTCAAAACCACAAAATCCCGTCAAGTCCGGGTGCCAAAGTCCAAGACGGCACAAAACGAGTGCAACAGTAGAATCCTCCTTCCAACGCCGACGCAGCCTGTGCCGCCGCCCGAGATTGTGGGTCGTGTATGCACTCGATCAAACCGATCACTACCCAAAGGTGTCCCGTCGCGATCCAAACAAACCGTAACACCTCAATGTATGTGTTCGATGCGCCGTGCATAAGAGAATTCCAGCTGCCTTGACCGGGGTTCATGACGGCCAAGGAGCCGTTAAGACTCCACGCTCGCAAGGAGGTGGTCTTAAACGAGCGACTCCTAATGCGACCTTGGATCGTTCAAACGTGACAACAAATAGGCCCGAGAATGTCAACAAGGTTCTTCATCCCCAAAAGAAGGCGTGTCCGTCAAAAGACAATGTTATACTTGAGGTACCGCACCAACAAGCAATGGATTGCTCCAATGAGACTGCGCCATTAGGCTGGGGGTGTGAAGAAATCCCAAAAGGAGAGTGTTCAAGAAATCAGCTCTCACTCTCTATACGGGAGATTTATCAGGGCAGTATCGTCAAAGTGTAGCTGCCCCAAGACCGTTTTACAAAAGGTCTCGATGTTCGAAGAACTTACCACCGAAGCGTCGAAGCCCAAGCCAAAACGCTTCCACTAGAGAAAATCCTCCCTCCAGGATGATGAATTCCTTGAAGTCACCATCAACATGGTTAGTAAAGAAAAGTCGGCGATCACTTTAAAAGTCTCTAATCCCGACTTTTCTCCTGGAAGAAAAATTGATTCAGGGATAGCTCAACGGATGTCTCAGCTCTAACTAGAAGCCGTCGAACATAGGGATTACCCAGAGATCCATGAAAGACTATCCTCGAGTGATGAACTTTCAAATACTTGCTCTGCAATCGCCTTTGACGATACAATGTCTAGCACGGGACAAGCTCGGGAGGCGTTCGTGGTCACTCCTGACTAGGTGACCCAAATAATTCAGGACGCTCTAGCTAGACAGAAAGAGAACTTTAAGTTTGAAATGGAGATGACCATGCAGCAGATCAGAGAGATGCATGACCAGCAAATCCAAGCACTGATGAGTCATCAGGGTGAGTCAAGTCGTCGTCATAATGCCGACCGAGAGGATAGCGATTCAGACGGGGACGAAGACCACAATGCAAATAACCAAAACTCAGGGGGTGACCCCGAGAACGCCAGTGGTAACACTGTCGACGCTGGCAAGAATAAAAATATAAAAGATCTCGAGAGCAAAATAAACATCCCGCTTCCGCCAAGACGAAGAAGACCGATGCCACGCCCGTACCAAGAGAGTGGGAGTCGATCCCATATCCGTCGAAGTTTAATTTGATTAACTTCATACCGTTCGACGAAAAGGGGTCCCCCACTCAGCATTTGGTCTATTTCAAATCCCACTTGGGCGTTATTTCTGGTAACGAGCCCTTGATGGTTCGGTCATTCGTTGGCACTCTTCGAGGAGCTGCCTTCGATTAGTACCGCCTCGCCGTGGAGCATTAATAGTTGGGACGACATGGAAAGCTCGTTCCTCAATAATTTCTTTGACGCACTACATTGAAGTGTCGATTGGAACCCTTTGGACGAGAAGCGTAAGGATGGGGAGTCTCGCTGACGCTTTGTTAAACGCCCGCAACAAGGCTATGAACTGCAGGATCCCGCCACAGGAATTCATTCTCGGACGCTACAATAATTTTTCCATCAATGTCTTGAAGTCCCGGGTTGCACCGCCCAAGATCCGGAAAGAGCCGAAGATGGGAGCAAGTCAACGCTCAAAAGGAAAAGGCCGAGAGAGGCCAACTGATGGCTAAGGCATCCGCAATTGCTGATGACATTCATCAACAGCAACCTTGGGGGCAACGAAGGACTCCTACGTTAAGATTCCAGGAAGAGTATTCTTTCAATGATGATGAAGTTCCAGCCATCTTCAAATACCTCCTTGCTAACAACAAAATCAAGCTGCCGCCTATCATGAATCAGGAGGAAGCTAGCAATACTTCGGATCCAAAGTACTATGCGTACCACAGGAGGGTCCATCACCCCACTAAGGCTTGTATTACTCTGAAGAATAACATTCAAGCCTTGGTTGACGCCAGCGTCATAACGCCAAAATAGGCCAAATAAGAATGATAAAGACTCCGACAGGTATATGAGTATATACTGCTCCCTCTACACTCCGACATATATACAAGTATAAACTACTCCCTATATACTCCAAAAAGGCATATGAGTCTAAACTATTTCCTATTCTGACGGGAAGTTCCTGGGGAATAGTATACATATTATTCCTAAGGATAACCCGACTGTGTGGCTGAATACAATATATCTATCATTGGACCCAGCTATGAAAAGTCAGGTGGATAATGAGAAAATAGGTTCCCCGGAGAATATTGTACATAATATTCTTAAGGATTACCTGAAATCGGCTTGATGACTCCAGATGAAAGCAGGTCATTTGAATTCTGAATGTTCCCAAAGATGAAGTATGTCATATCATCTTCAACCCACATTGGAGCGATCATTCGGCATCAATTTCACAACCCCAGCGAGTGACTTGTACAAATCAACACCACCATGTGATTTATACTTCCACTCCGTTGTTTATTTGGTCAAACCTTCCTAGATTAGGACCAGCGAAATTCCTCTCGATTCCTTCCATGAGAGAGGTCCACTTAAATCAAGCGATCAAACCTTTCTACAATTAGGATGGGTCTCAAAATTCCCATTTGATCAAACCTTTAGGGCCAAAATCATAGTTCCCTCTCGATAGCGAGAAGTCCGCCTTTAGATTAGGTAACCAAACCTTTCGTGGGTTAGGGTTATCCAAGTCTTTTGATTCTTGAAGTGGAATCCCACTTTTAGTTTCCTTTTTTTTCATAGGAGATAGAATATAAAATTCTTCCTCTCGACTCCTTTTCGAGCGGTAGGAAGGTGTGGTAGAATTAGAGTTTCATCTTTACTTTCGAGGTTTAGTCTTTTCTCCGATTGAAAAAGACACCAAGTTCATCTTGGGGCATTTTATCCGGCCTAAGTAGGGATAGGCCAGCGTCTACCACGCGTTCTTGGTTTAGTCTTTTTAGATTGAAGAAGACACGAGTTGATTACGGGCTGGTTTATCCGAAACCTAAGAAGGGATAAGTCTCGCCTACTACAGCGTCGCCCGGTTAGTCTCTTGCGTAAAGATGACAAAGTCTATGTATTCAACATCATAGCATTAAGCCTAAAAGAGTTTCATTCTTTTAGCACAAGCGTCCGCGTCGCGGAGCGGTATAGATAATCCGCCGCGCTAGCGATTCAAGCGGTGTCGGCAAAGGCTCATCAAATCCGTTAATGGTGAGGGTTTGCCAAAAATCATATAGTTGTCCAAACATGAGGTTCCGCGGCAAAAGATAGGTTGTTGGGCTGACTCATCGCGTTGGAGCTCATTTTGCAATTTAGCCTTGAAGGACTCCCATTTCTTTGTTTGATGTTTTGAAGCCTCCTCCTCAACTTCCAGCGACTTTTTGTTCCATGAGGCTCGGTTTCGGCGGATATGATGGTTAAATGCTCCTCCGATCTCCAAAAGGTATATGAGTATAAATTATTTCCTATTTTTGTCGGGAAGTCTCTGGAGAATATTTTTATAAAATATTCTTAAGGATAACTCGACAACCCTCAAACCTCCTCCCACGATGGTTATTTACTCCAAAAAGGTATATGAGTATAAACTATTTCCTATTTTATCGAGAAGTTCCTAGAGAATATTTTATATTCTTAAGGATAACTAGACAACTCCCAATTCACTCCCCTTTGTGCTCCGGTTTTACGGCCAGGACAAGCGTCATAGTGGAAAATGTTGGATTTCAAGAAAAATTCGATCTGGTCAGTACGCTCGCCAAAGAGTTCACCATGGAAAGATAAATCTCAAGAGAATTCCTCCCGTGATTCTCGGCTGGCGGCCTTGCTTGAGAAAAGAATTAATCAGTTCAAAGTTAAGCCTCGAAATTAGATGGTCGGTTGTGACAACTCACCGGTAGCGAGCTAAAATAAAAAATTCATTCATCAATTTTCGATTCAAGACTTCAACGGTCGTAAGTTAAAATTGCTTATCGTGCGAATAAGACTAAATAGCGGTGGGTTGATAATCGACGATCCATCGGCTATTGCGACCAGAAACGCGTCGATGTGTCTGCCCATAAAGCGTAAAGCGAGTCAGCGAACCGTGAAGTGAGTCGGCGTCTGAGCAATAACGAAGCGTCGTGGAAAACCGGCGAAAGCTCCAGCGAGGCGAGTTGGCTAAACTCAAGCGTCGGCGAGGCGGAATCAGCCGTGCCAGTCCGTCGATGCAAGCGAGCGTTTGAGCTCACGAAATTGATGGGACCACGGACTCAAACCGCGGCGACATCCGAACAAAACTAAGCGGAAAGACCGAAGAGTCGTGATCGGCGAATCGGCCAGAATGAGTAGCTTGTGAGGAAAAAGCGTGGCTGACACCTGACCAAATGGCCAAGGTGGCTCGACCCAGAGCCACCTCCTGGCACAGGCGAGGGTGCTGATCAGAGTGGTAGAGGCTCGCGACCTTGGCCAGCCGACCCAAGTGGTAGAGGTGGCTCGGCTTCACTGGCCGAGCCACCTCCGGCCATGGCAGAGTGGCTCGGCCCTATGTTGGTCTCGGCCAACCTGGCAGGTGGCAGGCGAGAATGGTGAAACCACTTGGCCGTCGCACCCTTTTGTATAAATAGGGGGTCTTGCTATGGGGGTCTCTTGGACTGGGACTTGATTTGGACTTTTGAAGAGCCCTCGCGAGATCTGACATACCGGTTCGAGTACCGGCGAGCTCAAGTCGTCGGCGTCCGGATCTATGGCGGAGTAAGCAAACTTCGGTCGAACTTCTGAGATACCCTCTAGGTTAAGCCGTCTTAACCTCGAGGATATTTTGTGATTTCTCCTTGTAGATCTCACCCGCTCGGTGATCCTCTCGCCGTGAGTCTGCGATCCCTGACCGATCCTCTCGCCGTGAGTGTGATCCCCTCGGTAGCCGTTTCCCGTGAAAGCGAGCCCCTCGTCTGTAGTTCGAACCGGGTTTACACGGGGATCGGGTTAGCGGCGATGGTCAGCGGACGAATAAAAGTCCGACTGGGCAAAGAACCCATGGCGAGGATCGGGAAAAATAGAGATCCTCGTGTTTGTTCTAAAGGAAGAGAGTTGTAATTTTCGTTTCATTATGCGCCTAAAATAAAGGCATTTCTTTTGTTTGAAATTTTGTTGTAGGCCAGAAGTATGCGAATTCAAGCGAGCAATGAATAACAAACCAACTTTCATGAATAGGCGACCCGTGGGAGCCAGCTCGACAAAGAAGATCGATGTCCATAACCTTGGTCCGATCCGGTCGCCGAGGAGGTCGAGTTCGAGTTCGACGGAAGAAGTATGAAGAATACCTCTCCTCCTCGTCGGATCCGGTTCCCCGCAAGTCAAGATGGTCTCGTGCAGGAAGGCCGATGGCCCTCCAGTGCGAGGCCGAAAATCCACCACAGCAGAGTCAGGCTGCGGACAGCGGTGGTTCCCACTAACTGCGGCCAAACGAGAACCCATCTTTGCGGTCGATTCGCCAATGGCGTCGTGACTCTCTCCAAGAGAGCCCGTCGAGGCGGCGTCGGCGCTGGCGAAACAATTAGCCAGGCGAAAGAATCAATGGATGGGGTCGCTATGGCGGATCTAAGATCAAGTTGACTCGGTGAAATCTGAGATATGCCCGATTCCTCTGTGGCGGCGGGACGAATGGGTCGAGTCAAGCGGAATCGATCCGCGCAGAGAGCGTATCCGAGGAAGCGCCGCTCCTCGGCGCAAGCCACGGGCTTTGGTGCAACAAGCCCGCGAGTTGAAAGGCGGCCAAGAAGTGGTCGACAACTTCGGCTAGCTTGGAAGCCCAAGTCGTCGAGGCTTCAACCCGTGAAACCAACATCAAGCCTAGCTCGCCCGGCGGGCCAACTCCTGCTCCGTGCTCAAATCGAGAAATTGTGAGCACCTCAACAAAAGTGGCGTTGACACGAAGTCACCTCCGGCGTCTGTGCGAACTTCGTGAAGCTAACTCTGCGCCCGCGACCGGCCGGGCTTCCGTCAGGATCGCTAGGTCCGTTAAAGGAATCGCGGGTCACTCTTATCTGAAGTCGTACCCACAAAGATAAGAAGAAACACCATGACTACTGGGCTTCAAATCGAAGTCAGAGAGCCGTCGAAGATTCACACTTTGAACGTGTGTGGCGGCGGTGACTTATGAAACCTATTTGTTCTCGAAGGAGGCGTCTCATCGGCGATGACAGCGTTATACGAGTCGTGCCAACACCGCGGGTTGCTCCGTATTCATCTTGACGAGTTGTACTATCGTCTTTGGGGAATACAGTAAATCGAAGAGGCCCGAATCAAACATGCCTTGCTTGTGCTTTCAGCCCGATCAAAGCGGTGTTATAGTGCAATTGCTTGAAGCGACTCGGGAAAAGCGTCGGTTTTGATAGGCCGGCGAGTCGGCGAACCAAGTCAAAGGCTTTCGCCAAAAGAGATGGGCGCCTCAAGGTGATGGTGCGAGTGTTACCATCAATATGACCCGTGAGGGCGTCGTCACATGCCGTTCGGGGCGCCATAGCGAATGACTTCGATGCGGTCGGTGTAAACGACGATTATACCAAAAGATCTGAAGGGATTACCCTCGGATGATGAAGTGTGGGATCTGCGGCTCCGCAATGGCTTAGATAATACAATCTCGGCATAGGACAACCTTGCGGCGTTCATGATATTGCGGATCAAGTGTCCCGAGATGCTTGAAGAGGCCTAACCAAGCAAAGGGCGGCTTTAAGCAAATGGGCGGCCATGCGGAGAGATGAGAGCAATGCATGACCAGAGATCGGCGATAATGAACGCCAGGTGAGCCAAGTCGTGCCAATAATGTCAATTTAGCGGATAGCGACGGACGAGGAGAAGGAGGTCGAGCGTAGATGGTCATCTTTGCTTTCGGCAAAGCGCTAGCGATAACCGTCGTTCCTCCCCAAGTTTACGAGCGGAGATGTAGGGAGAACGAGAAAATTAAAGACCTTGAGAGCAAAATCAATACTTTGATTTCGCTCAAGAAGGTAAAAAACGGGTATACCATGTCCTTACAAAGAGTGGGAATCAATCCGTGCAGACAAAGTTGACCTCATCAACTTTACGCCATTTGTGGAAGGATCACCCTTTCGGCACTTGATCTACTTCAAGTCTCATCTAGGCGTTATCTCCGACGAGCCCTTGATGGTTCGGTCATTCGTTGGCACGCCGTGGAGCTGCCTTGATTGGTACCGCCGTCTCAAACCGGGGCGTTAATAGGCTGGGATGATATGGAGGCCATGTTTCTCACCAATTTTTAAACGATGACAGGGGTATCCATCGGTTCTTTGTTGGACGAAAGCGAAGGGCGAAGCTTGATGGATAACCGTCAAAGAGGTTGAGAAATAAGGCAATGGTGCGAGACGATCGCGGAGAAGTTCATCCTCAAACTTGTCATAGCAACTTGTCATTGGGCGTGTTGGAAGCAATGGAAGCTGCGCCGTCGAGACACTGGAAAGATTTAAGGATACGTGGAGACAAAGAAGCGATTCACGAGAAGGAAGCGGAGAAAGTCGACCTATGGTGGATGCTACAAGCGAGAACTTTGTCCCCGTGGCAAGGTAAAGCACCGGCAAAGTCTGTAGGCGTAATCAAGCGTTGAGCTGCAACAGCAGCGGTCGCAACAAGCGTGCACCGCGGCAATCCCGCGACCTCAATGGCGTCAACAAACTCGAATCGAAACCATCCGTTTCGAGGTTTCCCAAAACTTACTCGTTCAGGGCGAGTTCCTCAAATACCTTACGGAAAACAACAAAATCCGGTTGCCCCAATTGTAGACCAGGGAGGCAAACAAGGTTCTGGATCCTAAATGCTTGTGCTTACGAGGCGGTACACCATCCTACAAAGTTACGCTACCATCTCAAGGACAAGATTGAGGCCTTGATCGATGTTGGAGTCATTACTCGAAACCCTCTAAAGAGAGAAGGTGGGAGCAAATCACGGTCTCTATAAGCGGATCGGTTCCTTGGTTGGTTCCAGCAAGCGCCCGGTTGTGAAGGTAGGAATGAAGATGGTGAATGAAGATCCTCACGCGGCAGCGTAAGAAGGGGCTCGTCACCACCTGACGGCAAAGCGGAGAAATCCTTTGGGTCCACCACGACTTCTTTGGAAAGCGATGATGGACTACATCCTCGGCCAAAAAGGAAGACCAAGGGAAAAGGCAAGCTATGCCATCTTTGCTTGACAATTCGAGGAGAAGGATGATGAAAAAGTAGCCACCTTCAATTTCACGAAGAGGAGCACGAAGTCTTCGCTACTAGGGCGGATCTGAATATAGTTACAAATATCAGGAGGCTCAAACCCAAATGCTAAGACAACTGTCGGGCGGGGGTGACCCGACTCCTCTCACTCGTCCGGAGAAGGACAACGTGACGGTACTAAAAAAGCGGTGAAGCAAAGGAGAAGCGCCTCGAGTCGGAAGCTCAACTCGGCGGTCCGATTCAATGCGCCCGATTGTGAGGATAGGCGGAACATCGGGCTCTCCATACCGTTTGACGTCATGGCCGGTGGCGAACATCCGGCGAATAACTCTCTGAGTTGCTCCATTGTCAAAGAAGCAGGAAGCTCTGAAGCTGGCGATTACGAGGTGTTTCTCACTCGGATCAAGCGATTCGGAAGAATCTACACAACAATGCAACAGCAGCCAAACACTTCCCACGCATCACTTTACAAGGAGGATATGCGACGAGAGATTCAAACACGATAGGCGCTATACTTCCGCGGGTATATTGGCTCTAGTGAAGTTAGCAGGATCCAAGTCGATCAGGGTTCAGCTATGAGCATCATGCCCTGCGCCTCATGTATCACCTTGGAATCCACGCCCGATGGTAGCGTCAGACACAATGATCTATGGGTTTAACACGGTGGTCTCGGCCGCTTGGTAAAATCGGATAAAGTGCCAAATGGGGATTTAAAGTCGAAGTCACCTTTATGTGATTGTGGCGAGACTTCCTATAACTTATTGTTGGATTGGGCCTTGGATCCACGGTAGCGTTATAGTCCCATCTACTCTTCATCGGTGTCTCAAATATGTAGACACGAATAATGAGTCAAGGCGGTGGTGGCGGACAGCGGCCGTTTAAGGGGTAGAAATTATTTCTGCGATTCTCTCCTCTACGGTAATGAGTCAGGCCGAATCATCGGCCCAAGGCCGCGGACAGCGGTGAAGAAGGCGTCACGAAGCCGGCTTGATTATAGTGGTGGTTTTGTTTTGAATGACATTGTACCCTTGTAATCAATCTTGGCGATGAAGAATCGTCGGATGAACATATGGTGGCAAATTAGATGAATCAATAAATGGCGATTTAGAGTACCCTTTGTCTTTGAATGATGTAATGGCGAGGTTTATACAGCGACCACGAATTGCACTTACCACTTCGGTCATCTTGCTTTACACAAAAGCGGTTCGAATTCCTTAGGGACAGCTTCGTCATCCCACGAAGATCAAGTAGTGAAAAGACTTGGTTTCACGGAAAAGGAGATCGGTTCAAGCGCGAATCATTTCTTAGAAGAAGATAGAAGATGACGGGCCTATCCTCCACACATTCGGATATAGTCAGAAACCGGTATCATGAAGAAGTGGGGAGTGCGACTTGACACAAGGAGAAGGTCTATGTTTGGTGAGGTCTCGAGTCCCTCCTAAAGCATATGTCCCAAAGAGCCAGGATAACTACTATGCATTGAGGCGGGGATTGGGATCGAATCATCCTCGGAAGATGAATGCTCATGGCTGATTGATAATAATCCACCCGATGAGAGCGGACATTAAATGCGATTCTTGGCTTGGGATTGACACCGCCTGGAGAAGCTTTCAAGGCCTTGATGTCGAATATGGCCACGATCGATCCTGCTACTATTGAGGGTGATGAAGATATGCCAACATGGGAAGACCCATGGATCCATCAACTTCGAGGCGGTTTGGGGATAGATTGAACAAAGAGACCCCACTAAGGGCGAGGTAGTCGGGCTAATATGGGTGATGAGGAGCATCCTAAGCTCATAAACATCATAATACTCTTCCCTCGGAAGAAAGGAAGAGTTGATAAGCCCTAATCGGGGAATATATCGATGTATTTGCACGGAGCTACGAGGACATGCGGGACTTCGACCCTAATGTGGCACACATCGCCTCAACATCAACGTGGATGTCAAACTGTCAAGCAATCGCAAAGGCGGTTTAGTCCACAAATCTTGAGGCAATGCGTTGGCGAAGTAAAGAAACTCATAGAATGCGGGATTCATCGAGGAAATTCAACATCAGTTGGGTGAAATATAGTCGGTCATGAAGAAGAATGGTTCGATTAGGATGCGTAGCATTCTGAGAGACCTAGCTGCTTGCCCAAAGATGATTTCCTCTTCCAATCACGGTCGTCATAGTTGACAATACGTGTGGATTTGAAGAATGTCCTTTATGGATGGCTTTTGGGGTACAATCAAATCAAGATGCACCGATGGCGTAAACACCGGCGTTGAGCAGCCATCGGTATATATTGCTACGGTCATGCCGTTCGGCCTCAAAAATCGCCGGCAACATACCGAGCAATGACTAAAATTTTCGGGATCATCTCAGGAGCGGTCGAATGCTCGTCGATGACTTGAGTCGTGGCCGTGACAAAGGAGATCATATCAAAGATCTTAGAGCGGTATTGAGCTCATGCGGACTCATCGACTAAAGATGAACCACGCCAAATCCTTCCTTGGGATGTCGGTGGCAAGTTCCCCGGCCGTCGTCACCGACAAAGGAATCCCGTCGATCGATAAAGTGAAGGCCATTCAAGAGTTGCAACCTCAGAAATCAGAGAACTTCGGGGGTTACAAGGCGATTGGCGTACATCCGGCGGTTCATATCGAACCTATCAGGGAAGTGCAACCATTCTCTAAATTGAACAAGAAGAGCGTGTCGTTTGGGGCGGCGCGTAAGGCGTTTGAAGAGATCAAATGGTATCTCGCTAAACCTCTGTTCTTGTTACGCGATGGAAAACCGTTCTGATCTATGTCAAAGCAGCGGATCATTCGTTAAGCGCCTTACTTCGCGGAGCGGCGGCAGTGATCCGCGAGCGGTGATGTATTACGGCCGAACATTGGTGGGTCGAGAGTCGATACCAATGGTTGGCGGTGCCTTGCATTAGTGTTAGCGATTGAAGAAAATCGACACTATTTAGTCGGACGGGCGATTTATGTTATCTCTAATGTAAATCCGGTCCGAATATTTATGACCGGCCTCAATGAGTTGGCGTTTGGCGAAATGGGCCTTGCTCTTGTCCCGATATGACTTGCACTTCAAACAGTCGGTCAAAGGGCAAGCGATTGCGATCTCTTGGTGCCCGACGGACGCGGATGCGGTTGAGCTATATGATGATCTTCGGATGAAGTCGAAGTCAACACTACGTCGCACCAACAAATATGGCGATTGTACTTTGTGAGCTTCTCGGGCCACTAATGTAAGTACCCGGACGTCTAAAATCTCATGGAGTCGGAGTTGTCTTGATTCCAGAATCATGTGTATGCGTGCTTATTCACTCACGAACCTGTTCCAATAGCGTAGCGAATACAGCGCTACTTATCGGACTTAACCGCCAAAGAGGGGTCGAATATCTCGGCGTATGGAGATTCTGATAGTTAAGCGGTCGTGGTGACTACGAAGTGAGGAACTCGATCGGTCCCCTATCATCGGTAGCCGTTGAAATGGCGACTCATTGAAGAATTCTTCATCGAATATATCCACGCCTCCAGCGCTCCATGCTGCTGGCGGCGTGCTGTGTTAGCACAACCTTAGAGACCGAGCAATTAGTTACGGTCGGGGACTCACCGACTCTTAGTACCAATATATGATGGGGTACAAGAAGACAAAGGGTAGTTACCAAAGAGGTACATGCAAACCAAGTTAGAGCCGAGATTGGCTTTCCTATCGTCGATTCGTTTTACGGTATTAGGAGAGGCGTGAAGGAGAGAGATCAATCCGGCGAAGAGCTCAATTCTTTACGACACGGAAACCGGATGCTATATGCGGAAGTGCGATGGTCTTTACTCGATGCCTTTCAAACAAGGAGGCGAAGAGGTCGCCGGGAAGCACCACGAAGGTGAATGTAGTGCCTGACACTGTCCCAAGCTCTGGCGAATCGGAGAATGGGCTACTTTTGGCCCGCGATGATTAATAGCCTTGTCGAATGCGGCTTCGGAAATGCCGCAGCGTGTCATTCCGCGAATTATATGCATCGGCCTCGGAACGTGCATCCGCCCGATACATCGGCCATTGAGACATGGGGAATGGGCGTTGTAGGTCCCATTTTCCTCCGTCGGTTAAAGGAGATCGCTTTATTCTAGCGATCACCGACTACTTCTCAAGTGGTGAAGCAATCCCACTAAAAGGAGGTCAAAGGCGATACGTCGTCGATTCATCAAACACCATGTCATCTATCGACATGGTGTCCCAAACGGATCGTGCATGACAGCGGTCCCAATTTATCGGCAATTCCTTCATCAAGTTTTGCGAAAAATTCAAGATACAAGATGTCACGTCGGCGGCCTATAATCCGGCGTGAATGGGTTAGGCGTTCAACAAGGCGATCATCAAGATTTTGTCGAAGCTTGTGAAGAATAACAAAGAGCTGGGGCGATAAACTTCGGGCTTACTGGGCATATCGCTGCTGTGCGTCTGCCAAGCGGGGAGCTACCGTACTCTACGGTCTACGGGTGTGAAGCAATTCTCCGTTGGAAATCAGATTCCGTCACTTGGCGTCGCCCTTACAGCAGAGATGGCGACCGAAGAACAACATCAAAAGCGTCTCGAAGAACTTGAGATGTTAGATGAGCTGGAGGCTCAACAATGCATTGAGTTCTATCAAGCTAGAATGTCGAGGGCTTTCAACAAGAAAGTTCGTGAGAGAACCTTTAGGGAGGAGATCTGGTCCTGTGGCTAGGCGGCCGATAATCCTCACCTCTAAAAGAAAGGTAAATTGAACCCAAATGGGAAGGACCGTTTATAATAGACCACGGTCTATTCAAGCGGTGCATATATCATATATCACCTGAGAATGGCGGCGGCAATTAATCTTAGATAAATGGGAAGTTTACGAAAAATATTATCCTTAGTACATTGGGATAACCCATTTTGATGGGAAGTTCCTCGAGAATATCTCACTCATTTTCATGAGGATAACCCTAAGTTATTGTGTTTTCCTCCAAAATTCTCTCACCGATCAAATTCATTGGCGGTGGGCCCACTAAAATCTCCTTGGTCCAACCACCGACAAAATCCTCTCGATTCCTTCCACGAGCGAGAGGTCCACTCAAATGCAGTTGCAATCCTACAAAGCGGCTATCAGTACCCTTCAAGATTCTGGTGGAGATCCCACTCTTAGTTTCTCATGGGAAATAGAATACATTCTTCCCACATTTTGCACGGAGATAGAATACATTCTTCCTCTCGAGCAAGAGATAGAATACATTCTTCCTCTCTTGTCTTAGATTCTCAGTGGAGATCCACTCTTAGTCTCATCTTTCAAGATTCTCAAAATGGAGATCCCATTTTTAGTCTCTCCTTGGAAGCGGGACAAAATCCTTCCTTTCAATATCGGAGATAGGAGACAAGATCCTCCTTCCTCTCCACCTAAGAAATAGGATACATTCTTCCTTCCCACCTCAATCAACCTTAGTCGGTTCAATCCTTAGGTCAAAGAAATAAGATTCATCTTGGGGTATTTCATCGAGCCTAAGAAGGATGAAGTCGACCTAACTGCAGCGTCGCCCGGTCTAGTCTTTCTCCGATTGAAGAAGACACGAGTTGATTCTTGGGTATTTCATCCCGAAACCTAAGAAGGGATGAAATTGGCACCTAACTCAGCGTCGCCGGTTTAGTCTTTCTCGATTGAAGACACGAGTTCGATTAAGGGTATTTCATCGAAACCTAAGAAGGGATGAAGTCGGCGCCTCACCGCAGCGTCGCGGTTTAGTCTTTCTCGATTGAAGAAGACACGAGTTGATTACGGGGTATTTTATCCGGCCTAAGAAGGGATAAAGCCAGCGCCTAAGCGTTGAGGGTAGTCTATTCGTGATAAAAGCGAAGCCTCGTATTCAACATGTTAGCATTAAGTCTAAGAGTTTCATTCTTTTAGCACAGCGTTGTGTGTAAGCAGTTGATAATATACATGCTAGCCCAACTCAAGCGGTAGTTGGTAAGGCTAATCAAATCCGTTGGAGGGGGTGAGATAACCTAAAGTCGGCGCTAACAGCGTCGCGGTTTAGTCTTTCTCGATTGAAGAAGACACGAGTTCGATTAAGGGTATTTTATCCGAAGCCTAAGAGGGGATTAAATAGCGCCTCCTGCAGCGTTGGGTAGTCTATTCATGATAAAAGGCGAAGCCTACGTATTCCATTGGCATTAAGTCTAAGAGAGTTTCATTCTTTTAGCACAGCGTTGTGTGTAGAGCGGATTCGGATAATCCACATGCTAGCCCAACTCAAGCGGTAGTTGGTAAAGGCTAATCAAATCCGTTGAAGATGGAGATGGCCATAACCCTAAAGTCGGCCTAACGCGGCGTCGCGGTTTAGTCTTTCTCGATTGAAGAAGACACGAGTTGGATTAAGGGGTATTTCATCCGAAGCCTAAGAAGGGATTAAGCCAGCGCCTCACCGCAGCGTTGCGGGTGATCTATTCCGTGATAAAGAGCCGAAGCCTCATTATTCAACATCGTAGCATTAAGTCTAAGAGAGTTTCATTCTTTTAGCACGTCGTTGTGTGTAGAGCGGATTCGGATAATCTACATGCTAGCCCAACTCAAGCGGTAGTTGGTAAAGGCTAATCAAATCCGTTGAAGGGGTCGACCAATAACCTAAAATCGGCCCTAACTGCGTCGCGGTTTAGTCTTTATCAGATTGAAGAAGACACGAGTTGATTACGGGGTATTTCATCCGAAGCCTAAGAGTTAAGCCAGCGCCTCACAGCGTTGTAGGGCGATCTCTTGCCGTAAAAGAGTACCAAGCCTATGTATTCAATATCATAGCAACAAGTCTAGAAGAGTTTCATTCTTCGGCCTAGCGTCCGCGTGAGCGGATTTGGACAATCCATGCGCTAGCCCATTCAAGCGGTAGTTGGTAAAGGCTAATCAAATCCGTTGGCGGTGAGGGTTTGCCAAAAATCCTATAAGTATTATGGTTAATTATTTACGTGAAATAAAAGAATCATAATAGAGCACAAAAGAGGGCAATATGTTTTGCTTTAACTTCGGATACTTTATTGAGGAAAGCTTGTTGAAGTTCCTCTGAACCTCCGACCACGAAAGTCTCCTGGCTGCCATTAAGGGCCTCGCTGATCTCCTTCTTGATGTCAACCCGGCTTACGCCGAGAGTTCAAATTTCACCGAGACACGGCAGAGTCTTTTCTTTGTTGGCCTTTGTCGACTTCAAGGCGATCGGGCTCTCCCTCGCCGCTTGGGGTTCTGTTGAGCTCTACTATCCCGCTTCTCCAGCGTGACACAAGACCAAAAGTGTCCCACGGAAGATGAAGCCCATTGCAGGTCTCCAAATGATGCACGGCCTCGTGCATGTGAACCCAGTCGGTAATAGCATGGCGTCTGCCAAGCCGTCGAGGCGAGCCGCCGTCTGTCTCTATATGAGGAGAACCGGCTACTTCAAAATCTTGTGGACTTTGGGGCTTAACCTCCAAATGGTCGAAATCATCAACAAATGGCCCGGGCACTCAATCTTCCAGATATTCTCCCATGTCGCCTAGCCCTACTCCAAATAGGATTACGAGTATAAACTAATTCCTGGTTCTTAACGAGAAGTTCCTGGAGAATATTACCATATTCTTAAGGATAACTCGATAACCCTCAATTTCCTCCCGCTCTGGGACCTCAAGGAGGGATAAAATTCTGACGAGGCTTATATCGACGCCGACAACCTTTACCGAAGGACTCCTCCCATCAGATCGCGTTCGATTCATGCATCACCGAGGGCCTACCAATCAACAATTGGGAAGAATACCTCCCACCGTGGATGAACACACTTCAAACGATAGCAAAAGATGACGCTAACCAACGGTCATTACCGAAGGATTCACCGATCAACGGTTCGATCCATCAAGAATTCCATCAACGGAGGAACTCGAGGGTCAATTGACGACAATCCACCGACACGAAGTCAACAAAGAATGAACTCAATTAGCTATTGAAATTCGACAACGGTCAAGCAATAAATGCAAAGATCAAGAACACCCCGTGTATCCTACGGCATCGGAGAACCCGAGAATTGGAGGAATCAAACACCGGAGCCAACCTCAAAAGAAATTCATCTATCGACTTCGTCAGATTTCGACAACGGTCGACAAAAATGCAAGATCAGTAATACAAAGAATCCTACAAAGCACCGGAAAGATCAAGGGAATGGAGAGATCAAACGCCGGTCATTCACAAGTCCTATCACGCCAATTAAAGAGTGGCCATCATGTCAAAGCATCCGCACTATCAAGAATCGACCGAGACGCTTTGGAGGGGTATCTCAGAGGGCTAAAAATTGCTTATCGATCCAAACAAGACTCGTGAACGGTGGGTTGATAACCGACGATCCATCCGACGGCGCGACCTTAACGGCCGACGTGATTACCGCAAAACGCTAAAGCTAGCCCATCAACCCATGAAGTGAGTCGGCGAGGCGCACGAAGCAAATAAACGACGCCGCCGCGGGAGAAAACCCGACACGGCTCAACGAGGCGAAGGCTAAACTCAAACGCCGATTTAGACTAATCAACCGCATTTAGTCCGCCGATGCAAACGAGCCGCTTGAGCTCGAAGTTGATCTGACACGACTCAAACCTAACGGCGACATCACCGAGCAAAACTAAGCCGAAGACCGAAAGAGTCGACGGAAATCGACGGAAGAATCGTCGAGAAACAAAACGACGAAAAGCGACGCTGAGGCACACTCTGCCAAATGGTTATAGGTTTCTACCACTTGTGCCGAGCCACCCTGCCAACTTGGTCGAGGTTCTACCAAGGGCCGAGGTCTACCACTTTGGTCGAGCCACCCCGCCCACCGGTAGAGGTGCCTCCGACAGTGGTAGGAGGCTCCGACCACTTTGGTAGAGCCACCTCGACAACGGCCAGTAGTGAAGAATGGCTCGACCACTGCTTCCGAAACCACCTGCGATGCCTCGGCAATGGTGCGTGGCTCGACAATGGCGACGCTCGGCTGTTTGGCGGTGGCTCGACCAGTGGTAGAGCCGCTGGGCGCTGCTTTGTATAAATGGGGGGTCTGCTCTTGGGGGTCTTGGACTGGGACTTGGTGATTTGTTGGGACTTTTGAAGAGCCCTGGCCGAGATCTGCCGGTTCGAGCACCCGAGCTCAAGTCGATCGACGTCGGATCTATATGGGAAGGTAAGCAAACTTCGGGTCGAACTTCTGAGATACCCTCTAGGTTAAGCCGTCTTAACCTCGGGGATATGTTGTGATTTCTCCTTGTAGATCTCACCGCTCGTGATCCTCTCCTTCATTGAGTGCGATCCCCGGCGATCCTCTCCTTCGTGAGTGTGATCCCCTCGGTAACCGTTTCCTTCATTGAAGCGAGCCCCTCGTCTGTAGTTCGAACCGGGTTTACACGGAGGATCGGGATTAGCGGTGGTCAGCGGACGAATAAAAGTCCGACACGGGCAAAGAACAACAGCGAGGATCGGGAAAATAGAGATCCCGTGTTTGTTCACAAAAGGAAGAAAGTTGTAATTTTCGTTTTCATTTATGCGCCTAAAATAAAGGCATTTCTTTGTTTGAAATTTTGTTGTAGGCCAGGAAGTAAAGCAATTCAAGCGGCAATGAATAACAAACCAACTTTCCGCGAACCGCGGTCGGACAATAAATGCGGCCAAGTGACACTTCGGTCATCCTACAAAACAACGGATAATCAGAAAGAATTAGAGAAGTCGAGTCGAAGCCATTTTCGAGGTCGTTGTCGTGAAGGTTAGGGCTTTATCATATCAAAATATTTGACTGCCTATATAAAGAGTGAAGGCCAAGAAACACTTTGGAGAAATTCTTCTATGAAGCATCAAAATTACTATCGTCCCGAACATAACGTACGGCGAGTTGGCGATTGTGAGCACATCAAACTGACGTAGCAGCGAAGCCGTTAGCGGCGTGGCGGCAGTGACATGACGCAAGCACATAAAGGAATAAACGAGAAACACATAAAGCGAATTGATGAAGCGTCAAGTCAATAAGCGAGTCGGCCGAAACATAAAAAGTGAGTCGGGCGTCAAGTCAGCGAGTGAGTCAGCGGAATGCATGAAGCAAATCGGCTAGCGTCGCGAGTCAGCGAATACGCATGCGCGGCGATGGAATAAATCAACGGTGAAGCGAATCAAACCAAACTCATAAAGCAGGTCATAATTAAGCGGACCAACACGGACAAACGCGAGGCGCCATAAAGCGTCGGCCAAGGCCCAGAGACACTGGTTGATGTCTCTGGACCCAGAGAGCACCCTAGGAGTGTCTAGGTGGGCTTTTGCACAAGTTGACCCACATCTTTGTTAAATCTATAAATACAAGGTGGGGTCTCATTTGGAGGGATCTGAAATTTTGGAGAAGCTGCCTTAGGTGCAGCCAAGTTTCAAGTGGGATCTCGGGGAGCACCGATCTTCTTCGACACGAGATCCGGATCTCGTGAACTCAAGGGCTATTATCATCGCTTTGTGAGATAATCCCTAGGGCTATTATCCTCCTTCGTGAGATAATCCCATCAAAAAGGTTCGAGAGATCTGATCCCGGTCAGATCTACATGTGATTCCTCGAGATTAAACTTTGTTTTGATCTCGAGAAGAGCTTTGATTTCACTTGGTCGATCTCATTCGCTTCGGCCGTTATTTCCTTTGTGAAATAACCCCCGCTACCGTAGATCTCTTTGGATCACGACACGCTGGCGTCCACCTGACGGAATAAAACCTCGACGCAAAGACACCATGCAAGCGTAGGATTCGATAAAGGATCCCGCTTGTTTAGGAAGATAAAGTTGTAATCTTAATTTGATTTTCATTGTAAACTTCTCTTATAAAAAGGCAATCTTTTTAATTTTTGAACTTGTTTGTAATCCCATAAAGGTATAATGAGTTCAAGGCAATGAAAATCAAGGAACCAACTTTCCCCGCCAACAAGTCGATCCTTCGATCGACTACCTTCACGATCGATCAATGGCGGTTGTCACGATCCTTCGATCGATTGCCTTCATGGACGATGCGACGAGCGTGTCACCAATCCTTCGATTGACCGCCTTCATGGGCGCTATCGAATGGTGTCACGATCCCCAGATGCTCGACATCACCCCGCCGACTAGTTTGCTCAACCCAAGTGAATTGCATGGAGTTTGGTCCGCATAATATGTCCAGATCGTGATAATGCATGATCGGCCTTTAATTTCTCCATCTCTCATAGTAATTAAGACACCTCGCATTATTCCGGCGACAGACATCAACAATCCCAACTCATTAATGATCCCATTAATGACGAGGGAACAACACCAACTTCACAAAGCGCTTAACACCAGAAGACACCACGCTACCGACATACCAATCGACAGGACCCCTATCTAGTCATCAGTCGACACGTGGAAGTAGGGCTTGTTTGAGTCGAAAGTTGATTTCTTTGTCGCTTCCATTACAAAACTTAAGAAAATTACACTTTAATTTTCGCCACAAAGAAATTTTAAATAACCTCTCACAAACTCAACAAAAGACACTACAAGTGTAGATCTCCCGCTGCGGGACTTTGCCCGCTCGGGACGCCAGAATCCGTGGACCACCGAAAGCAACGATCGCCGAATCGACGGAGTTTAGTTAATGCTTCGCAGCGAAATAAGAACTTAAGTAAATATCTTAGCAAAGTAAGATATCTATTCTCAAGAATAAGTCAAAGCTTAAACTCGAGGAATCTCCACGCAGATCGTGGTTCTTGAACTCCCAGCTTGATTCTCTCTTTGCAATGGCTCTTTATCCGATTCTCGATTGCCGACCGATCCCCGCCTAAGGATGTAGGATATTTATAGCCTTTGGGAAACGTGTTCTCCGAAGAAACACAAGGGTCGGCGTTCCATACTTTTAGTTAGCGCTGCAAATTAAACGCATACTAAGTCAGCTTCGCCATCGGGCGAGACAAGGCCGGCCGCCACGGGCATGAGGCAGATGGGTTTCGCTAATCCCAGGGAGTGTCGCCCTCCAACTGTTGTAATGCGGCTGCTTTTTAGCACGATTAAATGCCCTAAAATCACGCTTTAGTGGGCTGATTTTCGCGCGGTAAATCATTCATTAAAGTATTTGAACGCTCTCTCGCTGATAAAGTCAAGTGGCCCCACCAAAGATCGATTTAGACCCTTCAAGAGCTCATTTCAATATTTCGTGTTCTTTGGCGAGACAAATAAGTGCCTCCCCCTATAGCGCAGACATCAAGGTGTTCTCGCCGCGGCGTAGGTAATAAACAAGTGTCTCGGGCCATGGCAGGCAATAAACAAGTGTTCTGTAGCGAACATCAAGGTGTTCGCTAGTGCCAGGCACACACAAGTGTCTCTAACAAATAAACACAAGCAAGTGTCTCGCTCATGGCTAGGCATTAACAAGTGTCTCGCATCAGAAGCAGACACAATCTTCTCATGTGTTGACTTCTTGAGATTTCGACGACGCTGTCCTTCGATCTTCTCATAATTTAGTCATATTTGAGGTTCTTCAGAATTTTTGATGCCTACAGATACCCTCCAAAGTTTTGACTCTTCAGATTTTATCGAGGGGTCTGGAATACTTTGGATAAGATGCGCCTTGCTTCTATTCAAGGTTGAGCTTTGTAGAAGAGGCCCGTGTTTTGCTTCAGCTTGAACCCCATACGACGTCACACCATACTTTGGGATCAATAATCACTGCATTTGTATTTGAATTGGTTGAAATGTCGTTTCCATTTTGGACTAATCATCTTCATCTTGAAAGTCATCATTTGTTGTGATTGAATGCCTTGAGAGTCATTCGAGAAAAGCGCCATCCGGTTTTCTCAATATCGATTTCCGTGAAAGCTTCAGATGTATATGGAACCAATTTGTTTTGAATATACCACTTGAATCCCGTGACGAGGATAATTATCAATATCCGAATTGTCCCACTTGAAGAAAGCGAAGCAGGCAACAAAGTATCTTGCTCAAGGGTTTGAGCGAGGCAAGATGAGATGTCTCGCCAAAGGACTTGAGCGAGGCAGATGAGGTGTCTCATGAAGGACTTGAGCAGGCAAAGATGAGGTGTTCGCCAGAGTTTGAGCCGAGGCAAAGATAAAGTGTCTCGCCTCAAGAGAGTGAAGTGTGCTCAACCTTTATAAACCCGGATACCTGGTTTTGTCGACAACCGAATCCCGCCTTTGACTTCAAACCTCTTCAAAACTTCTTTTCCCCATCCTTAACAAACCCTTTAATCTCTCGCCTTCCAATTTGTTTGAAAGCCCCTTTGATCTAGGTTTTCTGCTTTCGATTCTTCTGCTTTGGTCGCATTTTTCTCCACGAATCGCCTCCCGCCCTCTATCGATCCAAGCCCCCTTGACAAACCCCAAGTCTTTATCCCCTTCTGTTTTTTGATTTTCATCAAACCCTAGCTTTTTCCTCAAAATCACATTTTTAACCATGTTCTCCTAAGAAATCTCTGCCCCAAGGCCAAACTGCCCTTAAACCTCGATGTCGTAAGAACCGATCGGCTTCGCCTTTTGGTGAGTTCTTCTCGATATATGCACTTATTTTGGGTTGAAAAGTTTGCATTCTTGTATAAAATCCCTATTTGTTCTCCTTTGGAGGCATTTGAGAAGAGTCGAGGTCCTCCTTTGTGTGGATTCGGGTTAAAACAAGTGTTTTGTATAGCCAAAACACCGCCGAATCAACGAACAAAGCTTCATTGTCGCGGTTTATAGGCAGCCAGGTTGTCTCGCTACAGACAGCTGGACCGTTTTGTCGGCCGGGCGAGGTAATTGAATCGCTCGGCCAGGCGAGATGTTTGAGCCGCCACACGCTAGCGAAGTCAAGGCCCCAACACTTGGCCATTTTTTGATGTTAACTTCGACTCAACATTTATAAGTGTACATGTGCTTTGCGCTTGAGTTTCCCTAGGGCATTTGATGTTCATGAACCAAGTGGATTGCACAGCCTAGGTGTTTTCTCTCTTCAAGAGGCCGCTAGTGATCGATGCTCCTCCGCCGGCCCAAATGCACCTCCGCATCATCGAAGCTTAGAACATGGTGATCGCCGTGGACTTACTTGAGAATGATCACCGACGCCCCACCGACAAAGAATGCCGGATCCACAGAGGTGATGAGGAAACCCATTATTCTCTGGGATTCTGCTATGGATCCGTAAGCCTTATCTATTCGGATCAACCATGGTCAGATGAAGGTGATGTCTCATCTTTATTTACCTCCATTTGCCCGCCATCACTCCATCTTACCACGTGCAATCTATCTGCTAAGAGGAATATGTCCCGAGACGATCAAGATTTGGAACGCATACACCGCGATACATCAAGAAAGGCGCTAGCCTGTGTTCTAGTGACAAGAATTATGTTCGGTGCTTTTACCCGCCTTGTGGGTCGACACCCACCTCATAATGAACTCGATGGTCAAAGTCGACACATTGAAGAATCGCTAATAAAATAGGAAGGAGTTGCCTCCTAAGAAATCTCACCGGTGCTTCTATTGGTACATTAATCAATCATGGTGGACACGATGACAGCCTTTACGCTCGACCGATGGAGCTCTGAACTCAAAGAGATTGATTATATGTTCCCATCCGTGTTAGCATGTACGGAATTCTCCCGCGATCATTTCCTCGATTGTCGGAAATCTACAACCCGTGATACCAACACCTTCCCCGATTTAAGAATGGGGAATCGGGTCTACCGCTCATGAGATGATGAAGGTTTCCTGCCTTCCAATGGGTGAAGCACCATATCAAGAATATTTTCCGCTAATCTACGATTGAGGGAAATGAAAGAGAAGAGATCACCCGCTATGAAATTCTCGTGGAGCCGACTTGCCACTATCAAGCCGCAATAGCGACAAGGACGGAAGGCTAGAGGCTTCCAGATCGCCATAAACAGTCACGATTATCTATTCCGTAACTTAGAGGGTGACGAGGATGTAAGTGAACGTAAAACCTCCACTCTTCGCCATCAACAAGCCGACAGCAAAGATAAATGCCCAATCCTTCACTACCCCATATGCCGAGGGCAAAATTCTAAGGGGACTTAAATTTGAGACTTTCGTGATGCCTACAAAGCAGATCAAGCCACAAACTCTCTATGCTACTTGGCTATCCGGTTGAAGAAATGTGTAGTCCTCGCGACTAATCTTCGTGATGCCCTCGCTTCGAAAGTTTTCCCTACCGTTGAGTCGGTCAACGGTCGCCGCTTTCTCTCTTCTTCCCAAGAATGGTGAGATTCACGTGGACTCGACCTGATAGTCTCGGTTTTCTACATAAGGGTAAAGGGTCTTCTAGCTATTATCCCTGGCCAAAGTAGAACTACCGTGATACTTATTTGATGGTCTGCTCGCTCCATCGCCAGATCCGATGACTCTCGACATAGTAGATTATGAATTGCCTTATTTACAAATCTTGAAAAATGCAAGGGAAAGCGAGACAATGGTTCGAAGATCTCGCCAATTCAAAATTGCCAAGAGTGGGAATTCTTCAAATGTTTCCTAACTTTTCAGCCGATATGATGAAGTGCCAGATGCCGGCCGCCTAGCTAGTTTCCAACTATTCGATCTTGTTGCTTCCCATGGCTAATGAACATTGAAATATCTATGAAGTTCCCTCGACGATATCGAGCCTTATTTCCATGCCGCTTCTCAATTTCCTACCACCAGATCTATGTCGGAATTCAAATCGGGAATGAAGACTCATGGAGGTTCCATTGAGCGTGTTCGCTACCGTATTGAACATAAGCGCCGCATTCAATGCTGTTCGGGCCTCACGGGCCATCAAGCTTCAGATGACTTTCCTATATCAAATGGCTCATTGTAGCCTAACGCTCCCACGGAAGTAACATGACAGAACCTACACCAACCCGTGTTTCCCCAAACGAGCTTCTTCAAAGAAATCAAAAGGCAAGAAGAAGGTCGCCCAAGAAGAGAGTGAAGAAGAGGAATTTGATTATACAATTCACATTAAGAAGAAGAACGACATCGCTCGCCCAGCCAGGTTCACTGAGCGGTTAGTGCTATCGCCTCGCCGCCTCCACCGACGGATGTACCAACCAAAGCTTCCCCTCGTCCCATCTCCTCCTGCCTCCTTGAAACGGCTCAAAGAAGGTCGTTTACCCATCCCAACAGATGATCTGGAAACAGAAGAAGAAGAAGAAGAAGAAGAGGAAGCTCCAACCTCATTCTGAGAAGAGGGTCCGCGACGCCAACGACCTTCCTTTCCCCAACATCTATTGTCGAGCGCACGCGACAAAGAAGCTCGCCACCGGCCTAAGATCCAATTTCTCCAACTTTTGAGGTGGCGGCACCGATCTTCCACTTGGGGAGAAGGTAAAATTTTGTTAACTTAAACTTTATTATTCCGCTTGTGACCGATATTTATTATTTCATTCTTTTCTCGCCTCTCAAGAAGGTGAGATTCGCTGAACCTTCTCCCCGCCGGCTTATTTATGAAGAGTCGGGTTTCGCACACGCCAAGACTAAACTATGGACTAAGGTACTTTAGATATCACGCCGACACCCGGATGTTGACATGCCTCATATTCCTCAGACTATCATCGCAGTACTAATACCTCCTCTCGATGGCGCTCAATCATGAAAGATTCGAAGTTAGTTCCTCCACTTATCGCTAACGCGCTCATATTCTTTTAGAAAATTTCAAGAAATGGGCCAAGAAGTCACAAGCCGGAGCCAACTCCCGGTATGAAGTCTAATTTCGCAGTATCTTCTTTCTCCATATTGAAAAGTCGACATATTGGCGCTTTCAAGAGTGGAAGAACAATAAGGAGGGACCGCCCTAGGTGAGGCACCGGAGTTTCAACCGAACCTCGCAGAATTGATCCCCGTATGCACATATACTATTTTTTTAGTATACATTAATATCCATTTACCAACACTTGTGTGTCGGCCATTGCCATAGGTGAAGAACCAATGCAACCGAGTCAAGATATGAAGAGGGTTTCGAGAATCGCCTCAACCGTGCTTAAGTCGATGATCTCCGCTTCGAAGTCCCGATCACACTTTGATTGAAGAGATGTTGTCGAACAGCTCGTAGGAATCTCTTGTGGATATCAGCTCTCGGCAGTTTGCTTTATAATTCCAACCTCTTAATCATTTCATCGACATTTGATACTTAATGATATTTTTGTTTGTAGATCCCATTGCTACTATCGTAGAACAGGCTCGATTCCCAGCTTCGAGACTCAACTGAACGTCTCCCAAACCGAGTCCATTATTGTATCAACTGTTGCTGAGAGTTTGCTTGTTCAACCTGGACCACCAACTACTCAAGCCGAACCTCGGTGGTTCACGAGACTGAACAACCAACTATGGAGCAAACAACTCAAATTGAAGGCCCTATTATCTACCCTGGACCACCGGCTATCCAACCTGAAATTGAATCAACTCCGGTGGTTCCCCAAGCTGGATTGATGAGTATGGAAACAACACCTGCTGGAGGATCTTCCCAAACGATTTACATCTCCCAATTTTGCTTCTATGAAAGTTTAAGCATTTAAGACTTTAAACTAACATTTCTTCTACGCTGTCTTCTTCAAGATTGTATGACACGATCAATGCTGATGTCTGATGAGGATCCTGAGAAGGCGGTGATAAACGCCGAGCTCAAGGGTTCATCTTTTCATCAAGAATGTTATCGAAAGTCACAACCAAGGGCTTCTCTTAGTTCTTCAAACGGCTTGATCGACGTGGCGGCCCATAAGAGAAGAGGGCTCGATGAAGGACTCTATCACGTAAGACTTAGCTCAATTAGAGCAAGAATTAGAGAGCTTCGTAAACTACGGTCCCAAGGTTCTTCTACATTTCTTCTCGAAGTTGAATCCATCATGCAAGCTCGAGAGGTTAAGCTTAAAGGTCATGAAGAAGAGCTACGTTAGTGCAAGCCCAATGAACGCATAAGGGCCAATCTACATAGGGCGAATGAGGCCAATGCCGAATTGATCCGCTCAGAGAGGCACATGATCTTGAGATTGCTCACCAAGAAGGCTTTGAAGATGTCAAGAGGCTCACGCTTTGAAGATCGACTTGGCCACCGTAGAAGACTCCGTCAAAATTAGCCGAGCAATTGAAGGCGTCCGATGAGAGATTCACAACCGGATCGAAAGATTCAACTTCTAACTCTCAACGATGCTTCAAAAGCCCTTCTCGAGAGAGAATTAGAAGAAAAATATCAAACCGAACTCTCGTAATTAGAAGAACTAACTGCCATCAATTATCTCCATAGAACACTTTTGTTAGCTTTTGCCAACACTTTGTAATTCACTTTTACATGAAATAAAATTTCTTTTATCATGTTTCATCTATTCTCAGAATAAATAAACATAATTTCAATAGGATTTTTGGCAAACCCTCACCAACGGATTTGATATGCCTTTACCAACCACCGCTTGAGTTGGGCTAGTATGTAGATTATCTAAGTCCTTCTACATATAACGTTGTGCTAAAAGAATAAATTCTCTCGACTTTGTGCTATATTGAACACGAGACTTTATCAATTATCACGAAATTGATTACCCGCTGCAGTGTTAGACGACTTATTCCCGATTTAGGACGAATAACGCTACTATGCATAAATAGACGAGATTTAGCAAATAATGAAACCAGCTATGTATTGAATATATAAACTTTGGAATTGTGTCTTCTCGGGGCTTAAAACGAACCCCGTTGTGTCTTCTCTGAGGCTTAAACGAACCCGCTTGTCTTTTCTGGGGCTAAAACGAACCCGGTGTGTTCTCTTGGGGCTAAAACGAACCCGCTGTGTTTCAGGGCTTAAAACGACCTTTGTGTCTTCTCTGGGGCTAAAACGAACCCTATTGTGTGTTTTCGGGTAAAACGAACCCGTTGTGTTTTCTCTGGGGCTAAATGAACCCGCTGTTTTCTCTGGGACAAAACGAACCCTATTGTGTGTTTTCTTGGGGCTTAAAACGAACCCGCTTGTGTTTTCTGGGGCTAAAACGAACCCTTTGTGTCTTCGGGGCTTAAAACGAACCCGCAGTGTCTTCTCTGGGGCTTAAAACGAACCCTAATTCATGAAAGAAATTAATAATAGGTGTTAATATTATCGTGGCTTCAATCGCTTAAGATTTTCAAATTAATAAGAGCTTAGTGAATGTGACTTGTTCACAAGTCTAATCATTCAATACGAAACGATTATCCTCAATACATTAGGGATAATATATCTTCGTGAACTTTCCCACTGGCATCATTAACTTGTCACCATCTTGAGTGATCAAGCCGATATGCTCCATTTGAGTAGACCGTGATAATTATAAACGGTCCTTCCCATTTAGGCCGAATTTGCCTTTCTTCTTGGAATTAAGAATCATTGTCACGGACGGCGAAGTACCAAGTTCTCCTTGAAACTCCCACCGACTTTCTTGTTAAAGGCTTTGGAAATTCGCTTGGTATAACTCAACTGCTGTCGAGCTCCCAAGCCGCTTTCATCTAACATCTCAAGCTCCTCAAGACGCTTTTGATATTGTTCGTCGCTTGTCATCCCTATCGCAAGGGCTACACGGCGACGGAATTTGTATCTCTAGAGGCAAAACGGCTTCACATCCGTGATACTAAGGAATATGGTGTGAATCCTCGTGGTGTTCGAACTGCGGTGCGGTATGCCCAAAGAGCTTCACCAAGTTTATCATCCCAATCGCTTATTGGTTTTGACTAGCTTTGCTAAGATCTTAATGATAGTCTTATTGAAGGCTTCACCTAAACCATTTGCAAAGGATTATAAGTGGATCTAGACGCCTAGTATTCGCAACTTGCCGCAGATCCAACAAAGGCGCCGATGAACCGAGGACCATTGTCATGCACACTGTCTCTAACACCATATCGATAGATAATATGGTGTTTAATGAATTTGATGAAAGTGCTCGTCTTGACTTCTTTGAGCGGAATTGCTTCAGCCCATTTAGAGAAGTAGTCGGTAATCGCTAAAATAAAGTGATCACCTTTTGCTGACGGGGGAAATATAGGTCCTACCACATCCATTCCCCATGTTTCAAACGCCAAGAAGTAGCCGACATGTAGATCTTCCGGCGGCCGATGCATGTAATTTGCATGTATTTGACACGCACATCGCCTCGGTATTCGATTGCATCTCTAATCATGGTCGGCCAATAATAGCCTAATCTTTTAGTCTATCTCCATTTTAGGACCAGTTGATGCGACCGCAAGTGCCATCATGAGCTTTTGTGCCTCTTCCGCTTCCTCTCGAAAGACACCGAGTAACAATCCATCATATGTAATGACGATAAAGTGTTCGAGATGTCGGTAGTAGAATCTCGCTTCTTCTGATAGATTCCCTTTCTTTACATCTTCGTAAAATACCATGTAAGACATAATCTATAATCTAAAGCCAATCTCGGCTCGGGTCCCGCTGAAGTAGCATGTGCTTCTTTGACACTCAAAATATATTCCGTATGAAAAGTTGGTGTGTCCTCACAAGGACGAACCGCTCGCTTGAGGGGTTGCGCCAATGAAATGCAATGCCGCTAACGACGCGATAAGCGCTCAAGCCGTGGTATATATTCGATGAAGAAACTTTGAATGATTCTCATCTCTATCGCCGCTTCATGATATGGGATTAAATCCGGATTTCTAACTTCATAGTCTCCGCGAATTTGCTTAACTATGAGTTGAGAATCTCCGAACGCTTCGAGATATTCGACCCCCAGCTCTTTAGCAAAACTGAGCCCAATAAGTAACGCATTGTATTCGGCCACATTATTAGAGCACGGTTCAGTCAACGAATAAGCCCGAGGCATCACATGTTTCTCCGGGGAAACTAAGACAACTCCGACTCCGGCTGAAATCTTAGAACATCCAGGAGCACTCGCCACATTGGTTGCGCCGATGCCCGTAAGTATAATTGCCACACATATCCATGAGAAGTGTGATTGACTCGTGAGGTTTCGCGTAAATCTTCATAAAGTATAGCTTTATCACCGACGGGTCACACTAGAAGATCACAAATCGCTTGTCCCTTCACCGACTTCGTTGTTTGAAGTGGATGTCGATATAAAGGAGTAATGCCCATCTCGCTAATCGCCAATTCAAAGAAGCCGGTTGTGTCATGAATACTGAATTGGGTTAACATCTTAGATGACATGTATCGCCCGTCCACCGTAATGACGCATTTTCGAGTGCAAATACCAAAGCTAGGCATTCTTTTCTCGATATCGATTCGATTACCACCATTGTCCGACTCAAATAGTATACCGCTTGTTCGCGGACCGTATCATCATCTTGTGCTAATAAAGCACTTAATGAATGGTTGGTCGCTCGACGAAATCAAGAACGCCTTCCGATTTTGGTGCGACGAGAACAGAGGATTTGATAGATATATTTTAATATCTTCAAAAGCCTTCGACAAGCATCATCCCAAACTAATGAAACACCCTTCTTGGCTAGCTTGGAGAACGGCCGACACTTGCCCGCAAGGTTCAAATAAACCGCCTTATGTAAGCCAATCCCTTGCAACCCTCTCGAAGTTCTTTGAGATTCTTCGGGTTGTAACTCATTAATCGCTTCACCTTGTCTCGATCAATATGAATTCCCTTTGACGTGACGACAAAACCAAGGAATTTACCACCGCCATTCCTAAGAATGACTTAGTTGGATTCATCTTCAATTGATGACCCCGCATAAGTTCAAATACCGCCCCGAGATCTTTAATATGATCGCTCTTATCCCGCTTTCACTACTAAATCGCCAACATAGCACGTCTTTCTTAGATGATCCTAAAAATATTTGTCATTGCCCGCTGATAAGTAGCTCCTCGCTCTTCGTAACCAAAGGGCATAACGGTATAAAAGATGCCAAGAGGCGCCCAAAATGAGGTATGTTTTCATCGCCGGATGCATCTTGATTTGATTATACCCAGAACCCGCCCATAATGACATTCTTTTAAACCGCGACGATTATCTATGATGACATCCGTGATGGGAGTGGAAAGTCATCTTTAGGGCATGCCAAGTTTAGATCTCTCAATCGATGCAAATTCTAATTGTCCCATTCTTTTTAGAACAGAACAATATTTGCCACCCAATCTGATGTTGCTCTTCCCCATCTAAACCCGATTTTATGAGTTTTTACCTCGCCTACGCATTGCTTCCATGATCTGTGGACTAAATCTTCGTTGTTGTTTCACGTGTTTAGATTCTCGCTTAATATTAAGTTGGTGCACCGCTACTTCGATCAAGCCCGTGCATGTCTTCATAATTCCAGCTAATACATCAATATATTCCCAACAAGAGAAATCAATTTTTCTTCTCGAGGAAGACTACCACTCACTAATATGGGTTTCGATTATATTCATCACCCATATTAACTTGAACAATCAGATTTCTAGGGCGCTCTCTTTGTTCAAACCTATCACGAATCGAATATTCGTGATGGAAAGTCCAAGGGTCTTCCCATTCGTAAATAATCATCTTCTTCAAACTGCAGACTTATTGTGGTCATATTGGACATTAGCCCCTTGAACACTTCACCAAGACTAAAATCCAATCCCAGTCGGAGAATCGACAGCCGTCATGATCATCAATTTGTCAACAGATTCGCCGAGGATGAAGAAACATAGCCCGCACCTTTTATATTCATAATAACGATCGGACTTTCCTTCGAACATGAGAGGGTCGAGGCGAATCCGAACACCGTCCAAGCTAAGACCGGTCCCGGTAACGGTTATATCCCCATTTCTTCATGTAATGGTGCTTGTGAGCTATATTTGGAAAAATGTTTGCACGGATCGTCGCTGCTATCTTCGCATTCCTCACAATAATCTTGTGGTGGAGATTCTTCCTTTTCCAAAGATTGTTTGCTTTGCATCTTTCAAAGGAAGGAGGAATGTTGATCCCGCCGAACTTTGAAGGCATTTCTTCACCGTTCAACGATGAGAGTGGTACATGTATATCATGATCCCCGCATAATTCCTCGACAAAGATCAACACTACGCATATACTCTAAATCGCCATTTATTATATGTTCATCAAGTGCCGCCATAACTTTCTCCTCGACGATTCAGATCCGCCAAGATCGACATAAGAGGTTCGATGTTATTAAATACAAAGCTTCCATCAATCAAGCCTGCCTCAGATTTTCATTACCGCTGTCCACTCGGCCGATGGTTCAAGATCGGATTCAAGACCATACAAAAGAGAGTCAAGAAATAATTTTCTAACCCTTGAATGGTTGCTTATCCGCCATCATCGCTTTTACCACATTATCGGTCGACATACTTCAAGCTAATCGATGTAATGTGGATGGGACTATAAGGCTACCGTGGATCCAAGGTCAATCCAATAGTAGGTTATACGAAGTCTCGCGATCGATTACATAACATGTAACCTCAGATTTGAGATCTCCAAGTCGACACTTTATCCGGATTTTACCCAAAGGTCCGACCCGGTATTAAATCCATAAATCACCGCGGCCCGTAGAAGCCAACTTGCTAGCCATTCCAAGATGATACATCAACCGGAGTGGCATAATGCCGACTACGCATCCGTGATCAACTTGAATCCTGACGCTAATCGAGCCAATGTACCCTGAAGTATAATGGCCTGCTCAATTTTTCACCGTGATATCCTCTGCAAAGGTTATGCAAGGGAATTGTGTTGCTAAGTTGCAGGTTCGGTCTTCTCCGAACCTCGCTGACTTGAGTGATAAAGCTTCAATCGCCTAACGCCTCGTAAGGCTTCTCTAGTTTCTTTAGAAAGACGTAGTAACTCGTAAAGAGTTATCCTCGCTGGAATGTTGGCCAACTGGGTCATAACGTCGAAACGATATGATGAGCTTGAACTTCCCGGTTTGTCCTTCTTGATTGGATGATTAAATCGGGATTGCCTCGGGACTTGCACCTCTTGAGGTTGTTTATCTTTACGCTTGGTTGTATCCTCTTTGGCTACTTCCTGTTGTTGCTGACTTTCAGGTTGTGTTGGTGGAGTCATTGCTACCCCCAGTTCTGTTAGCGTTTTGGCATTCGGAGCAGAGTTCTCAGGGTATTGGTAACTGAATTTATTTCCGCTTCTAGTAACATAAGCCGGGTTACCTTCTGTCACAAGAACTTCATGTTCATTTTCAGATGACGAAAGAGTTGGAGCTTTTTCGCCACCTCTTCCTCGAATTGCCAAATATGAGCACATATCTTGCCTTTATTGACTTCCGTGTTGAAGAAGACCCCGCCCATTGCTCATCTTGAAGAAGATCCGATGAATCCAAAGTACTTCGCCATTAGAGCCGTGGTATGATACCAACCCTTTCGATGTTGCCCATGTGGATCATCATTAACAGCTTTAACTTCAACCTCGTGGACAATCCTCAGAATATGGTATGGGCTGTAGAGATCCAAAATTGATAGCCACCATATTTGAACCAACTTTCTTCTCCTTTCTTCTATGATTCCGCGATCGATTAGAGCTTGAATTTTGTCTTTAAGAACAAAACAATTTTGGTCGGATGATGGACCCTTCGTGGTAATGACAATATTTGGGGTCCGAGGTCTTGTCGCCTTCCTCCGATTTGTAATCGAGGCAATTTGATCTTATTGTTATCTAAGAGGTATTTGAAGATAACCGATACTTCTTCCTCTTTGAAAGTATAGCTCTTTTGGAACCTAGTATCCGAGTCTTCGCATTCTTGAGGTTTTGTTGAAACCTCAATTGCATTGCTGGCAGGATCGTTGTTGTTGCTTTTGAATGCCTCGATTTGCCTCAATGCCTTTAGCTTGCGCCTTTCCTTTGCCACGGGCACAAAATTTGGCTTGGAGGAGCCGCGTGGGTTCACCTCTCTCATTCTTCTTCCTCCCGATGAACCGCTCGCTTCTTCACCGCTGAGTTTCAATTCCTTCCAAGTGGTTGGTGGTAACCCCATGACTTCCAACAATTCTATAGAAAGATTATTGTGGCAAGTCTTCAATATGAACTCTTCAAGAATTGGATCTCGCATTCATAGCTTTATTATGAAGCGCTTAACTAAGGTGTCAATTGTCTCCCCATCTTTCGCTTCGCCTAGAAGGGTTCCAATGGAAACTTCCGTGTCATCATCGAAGAAATTATCGAAAAAGAGCTTTCCATGTCATTCCAAATGCTAATGCTCCCAGCTTTGAGTCTTCGATACCAATCGGCAGCCCCGAAGGGTACCCGACGAATGACCGAATCATCAAAGGTTCATTTTTCGAGATCACCCCAAATGAGACTTGAAATAGATCAAGTGTTGTGTAGGCTAACCCTCCACAAAAGGTGTGAAATTAATCAAACCTGAATTTCTACGTAGGGATTAAATCCCACTCTCTGATATGGACACGATGCCGGTCTTCTTAACCTCGTGAGCGCATTAAAGCATTAATTTTGCCTTCAAGCTCCTTCATCTTTTCATTTTCATCCTCGCCTTTTTTGGATGATTCCAAGTAAGAGGGATCGAGACATTTCGCTTTGGGTAGCGACGCTTTTTTTAGGAGGTTTATCGGCATAAATGTGTTCATCTATCTCCTAATCACCGCCTTCGATATTATGGGCATTATGGTGAGTAACTCCACCTTGTTGACGGTTTCAGGCGTTGATCGACCCGTGTTGTGCAACCGTATGGGTTTGCAACTCCCTCATCTGCTGCATGGCTAGCTCCATCTCGTTTCATTTCGCCTTAAGCTCTTCTCTTTGCTTGGCTAAGGCTTCTTGTAACATTTGAGCCGTGACATCGAGTAATGGTAAAAGCCTCCTATGGTGACGACTCATACTTGAAACAAGATCGCCGGTTATTACGAGCATGCGCCGAAAATTTCATCTTCGGATGATTCTCCTTCATGCATTCTTCTATAGTCAATGCGCCGCGTAGCTCGCAATTGCATCGGACATTCTCCGGGAAACCGAGAACTAACTCTTCCTCCGTGGGTAAAGTCCGGATCTTCATCATTTGCCGGTCTTTTCCCTTTATTTACCATGTTAATAGTAACTTCGGAAGTTCGCTGGTTCGATGGCGATCTTCTTCGGGTCGTGGTTGACTGCCAAATCTTCCGTTGTCGGCAAGGAAAGCCTCGAATCAAGCTCTTTGTGGTTGAGCCGCTTGATTCGAATGCACGCCCCGACAAGAACGCCTTGATTAGTTGTGCACATGAGCAAGAACAACCTATTTCATCAATCGCTCTCTTTAGGTGTGTTACTACCCCGACTGATGACCGGTTGATGTGGCTTGTCACTGGTTGTATTTTCACCCCCAAGTGTAACATTGTCCTTGAGTGGAGGACCCGTCTTCTTTTGGGGGCGTCGATCATTCGACTTGGGAAGCACTTTTGACATTTTAACTTCATCCGTGAAGTTGTCTTGGCATAAATCACAAGTGTTTTATCATCTCTCGTGACTTCACGAATCACCGCGTCTCAAGTTCTTCCCTTTAGTAGACTTCGCGGACCCTTGCGGGATGCTCAAAGCGAGATGCAATTAGAATTCTAGAAGCACGAGATGTTTCAGCTTTTCCGGGACTCTTACGGGTGGGTAATCAAATGTTTCTTCACGGTACATTGCCTTTATTCCGGTTGTGGACCAAGGCGACTAAACACTGAAGTTGCCAAATTTCGGGCTTAATTGTTGTTATCTTAGCAGGAGTGAATGAAAGGCGGAGAAACCACATTTTGCTAAGGCATGGAAGGTGCCTCATTGGCCGAGGCGATTGAGCTTTATCTCGTGACGAGGCGTTTACGCTACCGCTTTGGCTGTTGGCGAGGCAAACTATCTATTCGCTTAGCGGCTCAGCTGTCTCTGAAGGCTGTTGGCGATGCGGACTTTTGAGCCGATTTTGATGTCGACTTCGGACCCAAATTTTATGATTTTGGGTCGATTCCTTGGTTGATTCGACTCCTGCGCCTTGCGAACAGCGGCTGCGTGCCGCGGCGGCAGCGCTTTAGGTGTGCTCCTTCCTTGTCAATCGGGTCCTTTTGGCGAGAACCCATTCTTCCTTGGGAGGAGTGTTGGCGGATTGAGGTTGGCGTTGTAACTTCGGCGCCTCGATCCATGCGAGTTCATGTTGTAATGAACTCCGTCTTTTGATTCCATGGCCTTTGCAAGTTGTCGGGCCATCTTTTGGCGTTGTCTCGGCGAGCCCTCTTCGTGAGGCGGTTGAATCTTGTTGAATGACTCCTTCTTACGAAAGAGTCAGCAGCGAGCTCCCGCTTTGAGATCCACAGGGGTGTTGTTGAGAGGGGAAATCGCCTCCGTCGCAAGCGAACGAGAATCGTTGCGCATCACAACAGAACGAACCTCCCTCTTAGGAGATGAGATCCTCCGATGTTTGCGGGGTGAGGGCGACTTGATGAGGAAGAGGAGAGATATTCTTGAACGGCTTGATCGAAGAAGTAATCGATCCATCGACCATGAGGTTGGCGATCGTACATGCTGCGACACAACGATCTCGGGCGAGACCGTTAGCTCAGTTGTGGTGCGCCATCGTGTTTGAGTCGAAAGTTGATTTCTTTGTCGTTTCCATTACAAAACTTAAGAAAATTACACTTTAATTTTGGTTTACAAAGAAATTTTAAATAACTCTCTCACAAACTTCGAACAAAAGACACTACAAGTGTAGATCTCTGTTTTATGGGACTTTGCATGCTTGGGGGCCAGTAATCCGTGGACCACCGAACAGCGATCGTCGAATCGGCGGAGTTTAGTTAATGCTTCACAAAGGAAACAAAACTTAAGTAAATATCTTAGCAAAGTAAGATATCTACTCTTCTCAAGAATAAGTCAAAGCTTAAACTCGAGGAATCTCCCGTAGATCGTGTTCTTGAACTCCGAAGTTCTCTCTCTCTCTTTGCAATGGCTCGCTTATCGATCTCTAATTGCGATTGCCGATCCCACTTAAGTGGATGTAGGGGGTATTTATAGTCTTTAGGAAGCGTGCCCTCGAAGAAACACAAATGTCATAAGTGCCCCATACTTTTAGTTAGCGCGGCGGCTTCAGGCGCCTCGGCAAGGCCTTCATGCTGGCGGTGTAAGCTACCGCAAGCTAGCGGCGGTAAATTGCCGCTAACTAGCGGCGGTGTCGAATCTCCGGATTTGTTGTAGCGGTTTCCCGCTTTTTAGCGCGATTAAATGCCCTAAAATCACGCCTAGTGGTATTATTTTCGGCGTGTAACCGCCAATTAAAGTAGGCTGAGCGTCTCTTTCGTTGATAAAGTCAATTGGGCCCCACCGGCATTGATTTAGACCCTTCAAGAGCTCATTTCAAATATTCTGGGTGTCTTGCCTTTGGCGAGACACAAGTAAAATACCTCACCTTTAGCGAGACACATCAATGTGTCTCGCTAGTGGCGAAGCACACACAAGTGTCTTAAACCCTAAATAACATCAGGGATCCAAGCTTATTCCACGTGTTGGGCTCAAGGATTTCTCCAAATCTACATACTTTTTGAGTCCCTTCAAGCCTTTTGAGCACTCTCTTTCAGATTCAATCTCGAGCTTTTCTTCAGGTAAACCCTTATAACTCTTGCATGTTTGATCTTTATTTCATCATGTAAATTAGGGGGTAGATGTGCAAGAAATTAGGGTTTTGATTGCGCACCTGAAATTAGAGTTTTTGGGGGTGAAATTGCGTGAAGTTTGAAGGATTTTGGTCATGAGAAAGAGGGCTGAAATTTGAGGGGCTTTCATGTAAAAATTGGGCTGTAGTTTGAAGGGTTGGTATGCCAATGATCACTGGGAATTCCTGAATTTTTATTTTGGCCAAAATTTAGGGGGGGTTATATGCAAATTGTGGCTAAAATTCAGGGGGTTTTGTGCAAAAATAGCCCAAAACTTTGGGTTTGAGGGCTATTTGGGTGGCTGAAATTTTTAGACTTGAAAGTGACCTAGGTGGCCGAAATTTCAACCTGGCCCCATGGGTATTTTGGTCATTTTATGGCCAAATTTGGTCAGGAGAGGTTTTCGAGCGAGACTCAAACCCGATGTCAGCGCATATGCTCCTTGTAGGTTCAATTCGAATTCGACCAAGAAATCCCATATGCTTTCTTAGGATTTTGGTTCTGAACTCATAGTTCCCCTTTTGTATTTTCGATTTTGACTAGTATGATTCCTCTTTGCAGGTCGAGATGTCGTCGAGGAGATCCCGTGCTTCGAGGAGTCAACGCGCTGCTCCGTTACCTACGAGTGCACCTTCATCACTTTCTGGTGAGCTTTTTCACCTCGGTGCATCTAAAA
>CM022704.1:15513205-15683836 GCA_012295165.1 Asparagus setaceus | reverse complement strand
AAATGTCAACATCCCATCAACACCTACATATATCAATCCCTAACTTTGTTTGATATTAAACAGTGTAAATTACAACAAACCCTGTTCAAGCTTTTCATTTTGGTAAATTAAACTATTTTTACCTTTTAGAAAGAACCTAGGTTAAAGCTTACATCAGTGGTTACTTAAGTTAATTTTGCAGATCCAATTTCAGAACTCACTGAGGTCAATTACCCACCAAATCCCTCAACGTGTCAATCCCCCAACCTAATGAGATAATTATCAACTCAAAGTGGAAAAAAAGGAGTCTTTTGATGTTACCTTTTAGCAAAGGGATATTGTAGGAGGCGAAGTTGATGCCTTTGTCGGTGTTATTGTCGGCTCCGATCGCTGGTCGAATTCCTCTTGATCAGCTCCCCATCAAGAATCACTTGCAAGAATTTTCCAAATTAGGGTTTTAATAGAGAAGGGGGAGGCCTGATTATCAGGTTGTGTAAAGGAAACTCCTACGACGGAGAAGGGATATTTGTAGGCTAGCAAGGGCACGCGTGGCCATTTTCGAGCGGTCCATCCATTCTGAGATCAGCGATCCAGATCAAATTTGGAATTCAAACCGCCTTACGAAAATCAAAGCGCCGCCCGCTTTAATAACCCACATCTCTTCGCACAAAAACAGAAGCGACACTGACGGCTAAAGTTCAATGACATCATGTCACGTCCTCTACAGTGATTCCTCCCAATCACCTCTTGAAACTCACAAGTTCACCAACTGTCTGGGGCCCAATCGACTTTAGCCAGTCGTCCCAGCAAGCCCACAATTATAAGAGAAAGCCAAAATCTATCTCGGGAAATCAACACCGAATTAACAAAGGTTTCTTTCAATACAACGTCTTCTGAAAGTTTAACGTCATCCTACTGAGAGGTGAAACAAAAGATTCATAATGACACTGAGGGCACGTTAAGTCGGTCACGTTGTTAACACATCACAGAAAGTTGCAGAAAATTTCAAGTCAATCTGATTGATAAAAGCATTGTTATTCATTATCTTATCAAACATATACACGAAAATACAAATATATTACATTTTCGAGTCCCTAAGCTTAAGCTATGAGAGATCTCTCGTCCAGGAGTCAGGGGCAGGGAGACACTTGTGGAAGGTGGAGTCGACGGAAGATCTTGTGCAACTTCGTCACTCTTCTTCCCAGCAGAGCTCTCACCGACATCCTTCTCGACCTCCCCAGCCGAGTCGTCAGTCAAGGAGCTGTCCACTTCTTCTGGCTCCTCCTCGCCCTCGCCTCCTTTCACGTCATAGCCACCTCCTGCTTTCTCTACTTTGGAGAGGAGGCCTATATAAGTGGCAATGCTGGGTGGATACTGGAGCCGGCCGGGGAATACTTGATATTCAGCGGGTAATTGTGCTACCATGTAGTCGCATCCGGCTTTACAGGCTAGCGCAAACTCAATTTTCCCCATGGCACTTTGTCGGAACTCCTCAACAATTGCGGGTCGACTCTTCTCAATAACAGTCGATTGATAGTCGTCGGACTTCAAATATCCTACCCTGCTTTCTGCCATGCACAAAAGACTCCTTTAGTTGAGCGCATTCTCCTATGAGCTGTCTTTTTGCAATCAACTCTTTTTCTAACTGAGCATTGGCATGCTGCGCAATTTGCTTCTCAAGAACAACTTGCGTCATGGCTAGATCCCACTCCCTGAGCGCCTCGCCAATTGATCCAATATCCTCATCACCGCCCTGGAGTTACGCTTGAGCTCTTGGATCTCGGCTGACTTTTTCGCATCAGACGCCTTAAGCTCTGCGATCAATTGCTCTTTCACTTCCATTTCTCGGCGCCAATCGTCAAGCTCAGCTTGTTTGGTCAAGAGATCTTTGACGACTTGATCAAGTTCATCACTCTCGCCAGCTCCTTTGGCCTCACACGTCTTACGGAGCTTTTCATAAGCGTTATGGCCCTATGCCAGACAACGATATATCTTCTGCTCCACAAGACACCCTCGAGTCAAATAACTCCGAAGGATTACATGGAGACCCACGTCGGGAACCTCGTTCAGAAACTCTTCGTCACGAGGAAGGCTAAACTGCTCTACAGCCTTCGCCTGCATATAACGAGACATGAGCACCGATGAGCGAACATCCATATGGTTATCAGGATTATACCAATGCTCTGCATCATGCTCTTCCTCGTAACGGCCAGTAGGGGGGAGCCTCCCTATTAGCAGGTCTTTCCCCTTGGTCCAAGCCCCCACTTCAGACTCGACCATATAGTATTGTGAGGGCCATCCAGTCGGAACAAAACCCATCTCCTTATCTCTAGCCGGCTCTTTGCCCTCTCGGCGGGACTGCTCCACTTGAGAACTTGAGGCTCCCATCCCTGCTCGGGCCCGGCTCACAGAGAAGCCTCGCCAATAATTTCGGCTGGATTTAGCCGTCACGAGAGCAACTTCTTGGTTCGAGGCGAATCCATCTATTAAAGCGCTTGGCTTTCTCCTAGTCGTACAGCTCCCCTCGGATCGCGAGATGTCTTCTTCTGCCACTTCCTTCCGGGCCGGGGCGTGCTTATTGGCGCTGGAGCGTCTCTTCCGACCAGCAGTAGTCATCTGCGCCTTGCCACAGGGTGGGCTTAGCTTCCTCAGGGGCCAATTCTTGCCGGTGCCGTTTGGCTTGCCTAGTCATTAACCTCTCCTGAGATTCCTCAGGAGAGTCTTCAGCAGGAGCCGGCTCTGCGGCAGCCTTCATGCCTACAATCCCTCCAAAGATTAGGTTGTGGGCTCTCGCCTCATCCCGCTCGCTAGGTGGGATTGGCGAGATCCCATGCAACCGCAAGTCCGACCTGTCGAGGAGAACCTTCATCTTGTGTGGCCCCGTGTAAGAAAGGATCTATTCTAACTCTTGCCTCTCAATTGTCGTGAGGTTTGACTCAAAGCCTCATTCTAATTATTAAATCGAGGCGAAAGCTGGAGTCATCTCCCACCACCCAGACGAATTTCTCTTTCTACCCTTTGTTTGATGTGGGAGCGTCAAGAACGATCTTGAAATCCCCGTCGCTTGAAGGTAGTAATGAGGCGCTTTCTGAACCATAACGCTGACTAGGTGGCTCAACAAGTTCACTGAGGGGTTAATCCCCAATCAGGAGGAAATGACGACAAAGCCCACCAAAACAGTGATAGAGTTAGGCTTCATCTGCATCGGTGACACTCCCAATGCTTCAAACACTTTGCGGAGAAACGGATGCAACGGCAAACGCAAACCGCACTCCAAGTGCTTAATATATAGAGGGGCCTTCCCCCCTCCGTGATGATACACGACTGCTGACCTCGCCGGCGCCGATAGTTTGAATTCTTTGGGGATGTCAAACTTAGAGTACAGTGTCCGCATCTGCGCCGCAGTCACCTTGGAACGAAACTTGTCTAATTCGCGCTGACGATCAGAATCCATGGGTGATGCACTGAGTAAATCGCCGGAAGGACGTTTGGGATTTTTTCAGAGAAATGCAAAGAATAGAGCTTACCATCTATCCATTTTCGTATTTATAAAGGAGCCCATAGGTAATTGGCTAGCGCACAATCATTGTTCTATCTTCCGCTCGATGGTCGGGATTGAATCTCGGAACGCGAAGCGTCAACCCGCCGTCGAGGAACCATATTCCCTGAGAAAAGCACGCCGTGGGCCGAAATGAAGCGTCCGGACCAAAGTTGTCCGTGGCCAGCGATCGATCATGGGAACCTTCATGATTCTCCTTTGATAGGGCTCTGTCCAATCAGGACCGGGATCTTTGTTTTGCTCGCACTAGTTTCCAACCGACTCCAAGCGAAAGGGGCCAACTGTTATGGTACTGAATATTTTTTCACTAATTCTTGATTAGAAGGGGAAAGATCCCTACATAAACAAATAAGTATTCTAATCCATTGATTAGAAGTAACCTGAACTCACCGTAGGAGTCATGTAGGCGGCTCACCTCCTCTACTCAAGCCGAGCAAGCGATGCGTCGGTGCCTCCAGGGCGACAAGAATGGCAAGATCGATCGACCCGCCGGACGCGCTTCATGGACGGCGAATGGCGGTGTCGGTCGATCCACGGGCGATTGACATCACCCTTTCGACTAGTTTTAGCCCTCGGCCAAGTGACGGTTGCATGGAGTTTGGTCCCGACAATACTTCGGTATCGCATTAAATGCATGACCAGTGCCTTAATTTTTCCATCTCTCACAGTAATTAAGACACCTTGAATTATTCTGGCAGCAGACGTCAACAATCCCATCTCATTAATGATCCCATTAATGGCGGTGGCCTTGACTCTTGGGCGATCAGTGCTTAACTATAAAGACAATCGATGCGGCCTTTGCATATACAATCGACGGGACCCTATCCGGTCATCGATCGACGCCGTGGAAGTAGGGCGGACTCATTTTCCAGTTTTTCATCTGCTAAAGAGACGTAAATACCCACCTACTCTCCGTATAAATAGGTAACCAATCAAACTGAAAAGCTCTCTCCTTTTGGCACTAGCCTTATCCTTATTTTTATCAAGTACAAATACTAACTTGACCGTCGGAGAGATCATCGGAGATCCCAACTCCGCCCTTTCCACAGGTCCTTTTCTGATGCAGACGAACTTCTTCCTTCATCAAATAACCGGGCATTAGAAGTGAGAGCGGACTCCACTCATATAAAAACTAATCCAACAGTGATTATTGACTGTGTGATCTTTAACATCAACAGATAGGTCTACATAGTAGGTACTATCCTCACACTACTATATCATGCCAATCTTGGGCACCGATGCTTGGCTTATCGGGTCAAGCCATTCTCTCTATAGAAACTCTCCCTCACGGTTTTCTTTCTGCATCATGATTTGTAAATTGATCTAGATCTTAGTATTTTAAGATACACAATAGTGGTAGCGAGGTCCTTTTGACATGGCATCAGAGCAACGTAGGTACGCATGGAAAATTGCCTCAAGCTCCATTGTCTCAAAATTTTATTCTTCCTTCGCCCTTGAAAAACGTCAAGGGCGAAAACCCTATTTACTAAAATTTTGTCATTTCTGGTAGGCTATAATGTGGCCATTGTGTCCACTATTTCTCCCCAAAACGTTCTCCTTTGTAACCGCTCACCTCTCCACCATCTTTAACCTCTCACCTCTTTGTTTTTCTTCATCTTCGCTCTCCTCCCTCCTCTCCTTCTCCCTCATCCATCTTCCCCAACCTTTAGCCTCCCCTCCCCCTCCTCAATTTTATCTTTATAAACACCTATTGTCGTCTTCCATCTCCATCTCCACCTACCCTATCCTCTCTCCTCATCGGCCTTCTCCACCTCTGCTTTCCTCTTCCATCTTCACCTTTCCTCTCATCTTTCTCTCCTCCTCCAACTATTTTTTGCCTTACTTCTCTCCTCCACCTCCGCACATGCACCTCCCTCTTTTCTCCTTCTCCTTCCTTCTGCCTCTACCTCAACTTCTGTCCTCCTTTGCCCCTCCGCTTTCTTCGTCATTGTTCTTCATACAAAGTTGCGCAGAAGTTAAAAAGCAATTTCAGGTCACAAAAATTGATAAAAGTAAACTAATAATTAAGATAAGTAAACAATATTTGCAGTTAACAAAACTTAATTAAGGTCAACAAAAAGTTGAAATTAACAAAAAATCTCTAGTTGGCAAAAAAAATTAATTGTTAACTTTAGCTACTGGTTGTTACCTTTAGTTACTTTCTGTTAACTTAAGTTGTCTTTTGTCAACTTTAGCTGTTTTTGTTAACTTTTAGTGGGTAAAATATTTAGTTATTTTATTTAACTTAATGCTATGTATTAATTTGTGGTTGTTTTTTATTAACTTCGGCGTGACTCTTGGGAACAAATTTGGGGGGAGTCGACCTTGAAATGTTAAAGGCGGACTGCTTAAAAGTTTTGTCAGGCTTATAACCAGTTCTTGCTAAGTTTGCAAGAAAAGGAATAAGCTCATCATCATAACGAGAAGTCCAGAATAAATGCTTGCTCCCTTTTGACCTACCACCTTCAGTGTTATTTGATTTTTTTGCTCACACTTTTTTCTTCTTCTTTGGGTTAGGTGAAGTTTCAAGCCCTTCTTCAATGGACGCTCTTTTGTTGCATCTTGTAATTAGAGGTGAGCCGTTGTCACTAGTAGGAGATAGTTGTACCCCACTAGTATTTGGGCTTTGATATAGTTGATGCAACAAAGGAGCATTGAGCATGTTCATAAACTGTCCGGTAGCATAGCATCAACATGTGTCCCGTCTATCATACCAATGCAATCCTATAAAGTATATAAACTTACATTTTAACGTATGTGTTTTTTAAAAGACATAAAATTGTACTTATATAAGTTTAGATGATATACCTTAAAATAAGGGTAGTATAACGGGTTGTTAAGGATCTCTTGAGGAACTTCGTTGGGTGCTTGTCTCATGTACTGTCCACGTAGATAAATAATTGCTTCTAAAACCTTGGTTAAATATCTACTGACTGTCTCCCCTGATCTAATGAAGTGTGACCTCACAATGCGATTTTTTGATTTGTGGCCAAAAATATTCAATGTCATAATTAGTTGCTCCTCAACTGTTACATGCCTCGAGTCTTTTAGTAGATTATTTATCCTCATGATATTAGCTAGTTTCATAAATGCACCAGCCCGCATTCTAATGTAGTTTTGACAACTATCACTAAAACCATTATATATTCGCTCTATGAGTTCGATTCTAGCTTGTGTTTGTTTTCTTTTTTCCTCACTTGGGTCATTACGTTTCAATCTACGTCTAGCTTGCATTCTCCTCATGAATGTATGAACGATAACGAAAACTAAAAATGCGGCACCTTGACACATTTTAACAACAGTCTCTACATCAATAAATTCACCATCACCATCCATCTACAATACACACATAAAAACATATTACATTATATGCTTAATTAACCACCACTACTTGGAAACTATATGAACTAAATATAAGTTGTTTAATAACATGAATATGCAAATGCCACAATGTAAAAATTATCTAGTAAGAAACACTAGCTACTTATTTAGTTATTTAGCTAATTATTCATCAACAATCATCTAAATAACTACTTAAGTCATTTCAGATCATAGCCAAAGTCACATACATGAATCATGCTTTTCCAACAATCAAATATGCTCCAATACATTCAATACAATAATAACAACACAATTTTTCCAGAATATACACGAGATGAAAACTGCTATGTAGCAAAATATGAGATGATCACTAATAATTGAACAAAAAATCCATTCACTATTTATCATTTCATCAATTTCTACTATCAAAACTTCAATTTAACAAACATTATCCACTAATTAATCATGATATTATTACTCTCATGATAAATTTCTACTATCCTTCAGGGCTTACAACTTTCAGATTAATTCAAATAATAATACTCCCATGTTAATTTTTTTAATAAATGCATTATACCCTAAATAATCATCCAAATGATCAAGCTAACGAAAACTAAATCAAATAAGAGATATCTACATACCAAAATCTCAAAAACAACCACGTAAAATTTAATATAAACTGAAATAACTCCTCCAAAACATAAAATGCAAACTAAAAAAGGACACATTAATGAAAACTAAAATTTTTTTTACCTTTCCAGTGAGAAAAAGCAGAGAATCACCGTACACAATCTCCTTGATGCAACAGAGATCGACTAACTACTCTTGATTTGAAGTAGTTTGTGCAAATCGTAATGGGAAACAGGGGGTCAAAACACCCAAACTAAACAAATTTCAAACCTGATGTCAAAGGAAGAAGAAATCAATAAACGAAAGCTATAAAAATGAAATAAATAAAAAAGGTTTGATTTTTAGAACCATACCTCCATAAATCAACCAAGATCTTTCATGCTGCATAGCCATCAACTAATTTGGGTGAAAGATCTTGTAGGTTTTTTCTTCAATTTAAGGCTAGGGTTTCAAACAGTGTGAGAGGAGATAGGGAGACGAGACTGAAGATGGAAATAGAGAGGGAAAAAGGAAATAGAGTGGCGGGAGAGTGATGAGGGAGGCGAGAGCTTGGAGAGAGAAAGGGGAATTTTAGAGGTGAGCAGATCTGATGAGAGTTTTCCCCAATCTCATCCTATGGGATGACATGGCTGAGAGAAGCCAAGTTTTAATAGGCAAAAATTCGGTTTCAACCCCATTTCAGAGCATATATAGCGAACCAAACAGGCCCTTATAGTCAACTTTCACATGTACTCAATCTTTCTGTGATGACCGAGTTTCTTTAACAATAAAAACCTTCAAACAATTGAGCATAACAAAACTAGTTTATTTCATAAGTCAATAAGACAAAATCGATTGACTTGTTAGCTCACTAGCTATTTAACTAAGCATTGTTGGTCCATAGCATTTAATCAAATAACAAACAGTAGTCGGTAAGAGTCACTTTCTCCTTCAAAAATAGCATAACAGAAACACTATTTAATTTCATATTTCTAAAATAAAGCTGATCTCTTCAGCATTTCACCTTCAAAGGGATGAACTGCAAGAAAAATAAAAAACTCTATATATTCCAAAAAGGAATAAACTGCAAGAAATTTAAAAACGTTATAAAAACGAGCAACTCTGATCTTTGTCTCCATGTTGTTTCTAAAATGGGTTTGCTTAAAGATGTCGCCGTTTAGTGTTAGAAGTGAAAGCATCAGAAGTAGAAGCGTCAGAATCAGAAGTTGGAGAAGGAAACCATCCCCACTTTTTCTGATGACTTCGCCAAGTCATTCACGTTTTCTTTCAATAACCGACACCCAAAGGCATTTTAAACAAAATGTAATTAGCATACCACTATGAAACAAACAAAAATGCAAAATGAGATTGTTAAGGAACTCACTGCGAACGCCGTGAAGATAGCTCTCCCTGATATAAGGTCTCATTTTTTCTGGACCCATACCACCTCTCCACCAGTAATCCTGTAATTCAAAATCAAATTCATTTTGAAATGGCTTTTCAGATAGCATTTACCTTGAAAAGTGTGCATATTTACTTTGAATCCCTCATCTCTCGCCATTTCAAAGTGGTTTTCATATCTTCCATTATGACAATATATGAAAACCACTTTGAAATGGCGAGATGGAGGGATTGAAAGCAAATATGCATATTTTTCAAGGCAAAGTCCATCTGAAAAGCCATTTCAAAATGAATTTGATTTTGAATTACAGGATTACGGGTGGAGAGGTGGTATGGGTCCAAAAAAATGAGACCTTACATCAGAGAGAGCTATCTTCACGGCGTTCGCAGTGAGTTCCTTAACAATCTCATTTTGTATTTTTATTTGTTTCATAGTGGTATGCTAATTATATTTTGTTTAAAACTGTACCTTTTAGATTGTTGGATTGTGAAAAAGCGGTGGGGTAAGCTTGCTGAGGTCATCGGTCTGCAAAGAAAACAAGCTATGGTGGGGGATTAAGTTTCCTCCTCCAACTTCTGATTCTGACGCTTCTACTTCTGATGCTTCCACTTCTAACACTACAAACGCTAACACTCCTAAACTAAGTACATTTCGAATAATTTTAGAAACAACATGCAGACAAAGATCAGAGTTGCTCGTTTTTATAACGTTTTTAAATTTCTTACAGTTTATTCCTTTTTGGAATATATAGAGTTTTTCATTTTCTGCGCTCATCCCTTCGAATGTAGAGAGTACTCAATAAGAGATCAAAACTTATTTTGCAGTATATGAAGAAAAAAATTTAAAATAGTATTTCCTAATTGTCATCCTCTGACTTTTGAAGGAGAAAGTGACTCTTACCGACTACTGTTTGTTATTTGGTTAAATGCTATGGACCAACAACGCTTAGTTAAATAGCTATTGAGCTAACAAGTCAATAGCCAGCCAAACCGACCAACAAATAGCTTTGGTACCTTTGAATCAGAAAGACTTTATTGTTAAAGAAACTCGGTCATCACAAAAATATGGAGTACACCACAATTTAGTTCTCCATATTTTGTTCCGAGTTCTGCAAATGGTATGTTAAAGTCAAACTGGGCAATTGCCAGTACTTCGCGAAAATCATTCATCAAAAATCCGCCTCCTCGCTAGCAATGGCCGATTCGAATAGTCTGATGACGCATAGTCCTAAATGCCCTTCTTTTCTACAGAGGAATATTGAAATCAGACAAGATTAAAAATATACGAGTTAGTATTTGAAAAAGGAATGACATTTGAAAGACTATATACCATGATAAAACTCTGCCTATCTCGAAGTCTTTTGCATGCAAGCTTTAGAAGATGCGCCATATCTGAAAGAACAAAAGAAAAAAAATGAACACAATTTATAGAAAAAGGTATGTTCTATCTGGCAATATGTCACTTCATATATTCTCTGTATTTCATTTTCTTTAGTTTGTTTGCCTAATGCACCTCTTACCTTTAATATTAGCTGGACTGAAATCATTAACTGAGGAAAAAGTCATTTGGCCTCAGTAATTTATTGTCTTATATGCTGTCTGTGACCTTTGTGATTGGTAAATTTAAAAAGCAGAAAAACAGTTGACAGGTATGATGTTTTTTTGAAGGGATAATTGCGAACTGACCCAGACTAATGTATTTATTTCCCAATTATAGCCCTCTAAATTCGTGTGTATCATAAAATTGCCTCCTTGACATTTTAATTCTATTACTTAATAAGAAATTCAATGGCATAGTAGTGATTTAGAGAGATTACATGGACAAATTAATGTTAAAACTTTTCCTTTTTCCAAAAATGCCCTCGAAATTTCATGTACAATCACCAAACTGTCATATTTTTATTTTTAATACATTTTCAATGAAATGTTAAATTATTTATGTATTTAGGAATTATAGAAATAATAAATAGCAATTGAGTCATAGAGTAACATTTAAGTTCACATGCTACAAACCGAAAAGAAGATGAAAAGGTTACTTCAATGTGAATTAATATTTAGAAATGGACTCATAGTAACATTTAAGTTTACACACATGTTACAATCTGGAAATGTGATGAACAGGTTCTTCCATGTAAAAATAAGATTTACATTTTCATTTACACTTGGTACTATAACCGCATTATTGAACTGAAAATCTTAATCTCTAAATGATGAAAGATTATTAGCAAAAATTCATCAATTCACCCACTACTGTTGTCGAATTCACCACCATGCAGTGTCTTATCATTTATTGTACTGATGCAAAACTATTATAATTTTTCTTCTATACTTATTGTGAAATTAATTAAAGCATTATTATAAGCTATTCTCTTTATCCTCCCAACCCACCCTCCCCCCGCCAAAAAAAAAGTTCGAACTATCTTTTCATCTTCTATCTCATAACCGAACAAATACTCATTCACCTATATATTCCATTGTCCCTCTCATCTACCCTTTCTCCCACTGATCTCTCCATAATCAAAGTCCACAATATTTCTCCTCCAAAACTTCTTCCCTCGTCGCTCTCATCTTCTCTCTCATTGTAGTTTGTGACATTTCCAAACAAACCAAAGTTGTGTGACAATATAGTTGAGTGTGCTTTAAGAAGAAATTACTCTTCTTCCCAAACAACACATTCATTTTGCCCTCGACTTCAATAGGGCAGTGCAAACCATCATGCATCACCACTGACTGTCGATGCTCGATTCCATCAGATGTACAAGGAAAAGAATGCTGCTCGTGATAGTTATGAAGGAGACTTAAATTTATAGTTTTATGGTGTAGATTGTTTGTTTATGAGAGATACAACATTACTAGAGCTTTATTAATAAAATATTATTTTGTTAGTAGCGTTCATAAAACATTTTGTAATTTCGAGATTGATCGCACATACACTCCTGACCATCACATTTGAAGGGATTATTTTCACTAATATATATTTTTATGGTTTTGTGGTTATGAACATTGAATTTCTCAAATAACACCCCTCTTAGTCATGTTAATAACAGTATCGTGAAAAGTTCAACTAACACTAGAGAGATATTTGTTACTTAACTGGATTGATAATACAAGCATTATCTTGAAAAGCTCAGAGTTTAGAAAGATTGTTTAGGTGTGTTGCATATATGCTCCGTTCATACTTTCAAATTTGTCCCTCAAATATTGGTATTTAAAAAATTACCCCCAATGCTCGCACATTGGGTTTTGACACCTCTCACTTAACAATTGCTTTTGGATAGAATGTCAAAATATTTTCAATAATTTCCAATAAGATTGCAATATTTTCTCATTGAAAAACAAAAATGTCAAGTGATAAGGGTAGAAAAGCTCAATCTAAGAGAAGTAGAGTAAATTTGCAAATTAAGATTTGAGGGGTAAATTTGAAATATGAAAGATTCGACAAGTATATATGCAAACTTCCTTTGTTGAAAGGGAGAAAAAGTACACAGCTGATGTATCTTCAATCATTGTATCACATAAATTGTGTGAATTGTTTACAAAATCAGGGTGATTTATCATTCTGCTTTTGTAAATCTTAGAATTTAGAATTTGTTGTGAGAATCAACAATTAGTTAAGGGAAAAAAGATACAATTTTAAAGTCTTGAAAAGAATGGCAAAAACAATATCATTTTAAATTCTGAAAAAGTAATAATCATCTCCTTTTATTAATGAAGGATTTTTGTAGATTTTAACATATAATTTTGCAAATTATTTTCAAAATCCTGATAATTTATTCTTTTTCTTTTGTGAACATAGAAATGTAGAATGTTCTATATATAGTAAGGGTTTAGTAAAATTATCAGAAAATATGTTCCATTGGATGTTTTTATAGAGTAAATTAAATTAAAAAACCAAGTGTTCAATAATACCCAAATAAATATGTATGTAGGGTTTAAAAGTAGAACTAGAAGATAAAACTCTAAAGGTTTTTGTCATATTAGATCCCCAATTTATGTAATCGTACAATAATTAGACACAAAATCTTCATTTCATATTTTTATAGGATAAATTCAAATAAAAACCTTACTTTTGGCCCATTTGAGCTGACTCCTAAACTTCTAAAAGCATCACTTAACCCGTTAACTTTTGGAATTTTCACAAACTCCCATAAGTTTTCAACTTTTCAACATCCCAAAGAAAGTAAACCTCTAAGTTTTCATTTGGGGTTAAGTGAACTTCACAAAATCTCCACTTTTTCTTTCTGGGGTATGTTGAAAAGTTCAAAACTTTTGAAGATTTTGGTACATTTCAAAAGTTTGGAGGGATTAAGTAACATTTCTAAAAGTTTGAAGAACTAGCCAAAGGTTATAGGGTTTTGAGAAATTTACTATTTTTCTGTAATGAAATGACAACCTTATGGATGACAAACTATTAATATTATTCATATAATTTATGACACTGTAATATCACTAATAATAATGTTAACAGTTACATATTAATCTTTTAGACATAGAAAAAGGGTAACATTAGTGTTGTGAAGAAAAGATGACTGGCGACCCTTTTATCTTTCTTTTAATATTAATGATATTACATGATGGATCACTTTTGCTCATTTACTCAACTATTATTATGTACACACTCAATCTTGATTTTCCATACTTAAATTAAATAATTGCCTTTTCTTGAGTCACTTTCTTATTTTAAATCCATGGAATAAATTTGGAGCATAAAACAAATCCACGTGCAAGGCATGTGCTCTATTCTAGTACTATCCAAATTGAAGATCTTCTTTATTTGCTATTATCAGACCATATAAACTTGAATTAGCTGTTATTAGTTCATATCAATGTTGTATGATCGATTTAGACTAGACAGATCAACAGATGTAAAATCAAATGGAGTGGCGTATATTGGTATCGACTTATAGAGCTATACTTCAAACCTTCGCAAGTAGATCTCATTGTTCAATTAATTTGAAATAAATATCTCATAAGCATTAGAAACGTGTCCTACAAGTGTTTTAGAAATGCTAAGAAGTGTCCGTACGCGTTGGAAAATTTAAAACATAATGTAAAGTTTTAGAGTTAGGGTTTCAAAAGATAGAAACTTAGAGAAACTTAGGGTTAGGGTTTCAAAATATAGACAAAGACGAGAGAAAAGAGAGATTACCTGGCGGAGATTGACGGAAAGAGACACAATCTCATCGATTGATCGAGAGAGACCAGATGCAAGGAGAGTGAGAGACGGCCAGACGCAAGGACAGTGAGAGACGGCCGCTAGATGGAGAGTGAGAGATGGTGAGATTCTCATTCCTTTAATAACTGGAGAATGCAAAAGGGTCAGGTCGGGTCTCACTCCTTTACTGTGTTCGGTATGAGGGAAAGGAAAACAAAAGAAAGAGAAAAAGAAAGCAAAAGAAAATTAAAATTTCTTTTGTTATGGTCAGCTAGAAAATTGTGAAGAAAATTGGAAAGAAAGTGAAATATATTTTGATATGTTTAAATATTTCTTCTCTTCTATATATAAGATTCTAACTCTTTGGTACAGGTGCATTCGTGTCGGATACGGTTTGGATATGATACTTATCATATTCATATCCGTTTTATAACAGTCTGGGATATTCATCGGTAAGAAAAGACATGACCATATCCGCACTAAACTAAAACGCATACGCCGGATATTAGAAGCATACTGATATGAAACAGATATTAATCGGGTATTTCGGAAACGAATATGAATCAGATATGACAAAAAAATACATAATATTATAATATTTCACAAACTAAATATAAATAAAAAAACATTCATCTATTAAACATAATCAAGATAAGTTTATTTAAGCATGTAGAAATTATCACCTCATAGACATATATACTAGTCATCATGTAGATCAATATTAACAAATTGCTATGAACTCTTCAAACACACTCTTATCTTTAATATAAATACCCGAGTGTTGGTATGCACCTTGCATAAACTAACCTAGAATGAGCTGTGAATCCAAATTCTATATCACTAAATATAACCTGAGTGTTGGCTTGTACTTAATCCTAATTCATCTGAGAATTTATTTCCTTGAAAACCAACAAGTTGTTTATTACAACATGACATCAAGTTACATCAGGGTGATTAATAGAAAATATCAATACATCCAATGCTAAGTTTTACAACCAAATGCATGTCATTATGTGGCCCAGATTATGCAAAAATGTTTATTTTGAGCATCCTCAATATTACATTGGTCACAAACTCACAGCAGATATCACATTATGAAGATATGCATTCACCAATGCAAGCCAATAATATTTGTAAACACTTTACCTATATAATTCTCAGGTCTAATCCAAACAACAAAAAAGTGTAGAAACCATATCCGAATATCCGAACGGCATCCGCAATTTCGATCCGAAAACCGTATCCGAAACCGTATCCAAATGAAAAATCAAAGCCATAACCGTATCAGAAACCATATCCGGCCGTTTTAATTTTTCCCTACCATATCCACTTTCTAAACGGATGCGGTTGCGGTCGGTCTAGATATATGCGGACCATTTTGCACCCCTACTCTTTGGGGAGTTTTTTGGGTTAATTTCTAAAAACCTCTTGAACTTTGAGGTGGTTTGCAGCCACCGTTATAAATAGCGGTATATAGCGCCTTAATAGCTGCAGTAGCGGTCCTTTCCTCGCTACAAGATTAGCGGTGATATATTGCGGAAGATGCGCTTTCCGCTCGCAAAAGAGGCCAATAGCGCGCTATAGCAGTGAATAGCGGGCGATTGACTGCTATTTAAAAGCGGTTTGAGGTTTATTTTTAAATTAAACCCGGCCAAGAACTAATGATCCCATCATTCTCAGCGATTTCCGAGTACTCCCACCCCATAACCTCTGGCACCTCCCTCAGCACTTCTTCTCACCTCCATCTTTTAGTTCCTTAATTTCCTCTTTCTTTATTTTCCTCTTTATTGTTTTTCCTCTTTCTTCATTTTTCTTGATTCTTGATTTCATTTCCTTTTTACTTCTCACATTCTCTCATCCTCATTTTGGTTTATTCGCATACATCCGTTTTCATTCTCTAATCTCCCCACTTTCTCACTTTCATTTTGCTTTTATTTTCACTTATCCACTCTCTAATCTCATCATGACCACTTTCACCATGTACATAAACACCTAATTGTCATGCGCATAATTTGAGAACCAAAACTTGAACAAACTCTTCCTACTTCCTGTTCCTCGTGGGATCGATAATCTTATATACTATAACTTGATAAGTTGTATATTTGCAACTTAGGAGGTAATCATTTATTTCTCATCAATCACCCAGATGTAACTTGATGTCATGTTGTAATAAACAACTTGTTGGTTTTCAAGGAAATGAATTCTCAGATGAATTAGGATTAGGTACAAGCCAACACTCAGGTTATATTTAGTGATATAGAATTTGGATTCACAGCTCATTCTAGGTTAGTTTATGCAAGGGTGCATACCAACACTCGGGTATTTATATTAAAGATAAGAGTGTGTTTGAAGAGTTCATAGCAATTTGTTAATATTGATCTACATGAGGACTAGTATATGTCTATGAGGTGACAATTTCTACATGCTTGAATAAACTTATCTTGATTATGTTTAATAGATGAATGTTTTTATTTATATTTAGTTTGTAAAATATTATAATAATATGTATTTTTTGTCATATCGATTCATATCCGTTTTATAACAGTCTGGGATATTCATCGGTAAGAAAAGACATGACCATATCCGCACTAAGCGGAAACAGATCTGATTCGGATATTAGAAGCCAGTCTATTGATATATAGAGATAACAGTTATTTGGAAGCGAATATGAATCGATATGACAAAAAATACATAATATTATAATATTTCACAAACTAAATATAAATAAAAACATTCATCTATTAAACATAATCAAGATAAGTTTATTTAAGCATGTAGAAATTATCACCTCATAGACATATATACTAGTCATCATGTAGATCAATATTAACAAATTGCTATGAACTCTTCAAACACACTCTTATCTTTAATATAAATACAGAGTGTTGGTATGCACCTTGCATAAACTAACCTAGAATGAGTCGTGAATCCAAATTCTATATCACTAAATATAACACGAGTGTTGGCTTGTACTTAATCCTAATTCATCGAGAATTTATTTCCTTGAAAACCAACAAGTTGTTTATTACAACATGACATCAAGTTACATCGGGGTGATTAATAGAAAATATCAATACATCCGATGCTAAGTTTTACAACCAAATGCATGTCATTATGTGGCCAGTTATGCAAAAATGTTTATTTTGAGCATCCTCAATATTACATTGGTCACAAACTCACAGCCAGATATCACATTATGAAGATATGCATTCACCAATGCAAGCCAATAATATTTGTAAACACTTTACCTATATAATTCTCGGTCTAATCCAAACAACAAAAAGTGTAGAAACCATATCCGAATATCCGAACGGCATCCGCAATTTCGATCCAAGTATCCAAAGCAGTATCAAATGAAAAATCAAAGCCATAACCGTATCGAAACCATATCCGGCCGGTTTAATTTTTCCCTACCATATCCACTTTCTAGCGGATGCGGTTGCGGTCGGTCTAGATATATGCGGACCATTTTGCACCCTACTCTTTGGGGAGTTTTTGGGTTAATTTCTAAAAACATCTTGAACTTTGAGGTGGTTTGCGATCCAGATTATAAATAGCGGTATATAGCCTTAATAAGCTAATAGTGTTAGCGGTCCCTTCCTTCGTTATGTGATAAGCGGTGATATATTGCGGAAGATCGCTTTCCTTCATAAAAGAGGCCAATAGCGGCTATAGCGATGAATAGCGGGCGATTATTGCTATTTAAAAGCGGTTTGAGGTTTATTTTTTAGAATTAAACCAGGCCGGTAACCAGCGCATCCACCAGCCTCCGCGATTCGGTACTCCGCGCCTCCCGTAACCTCGGCACCTCCCTCGGCACTTCTTCTCACCTCCATCTTTTAGTTCCTTAATTTCCTCTTTCTTTATTTTCCTCTTTATTGTTTTCCTCTTTCTTCATTTTCCTCTTTATTGTTTTCCTCTTTCTTTATTTTCCTCTTTATTGTTTTCCTCTTTCTTTATTTTCCTCTTTATTGTTTTCCTCTTTCTTTATTTTCCTCTTTATTGTTTTCCTCTTTCTTTATTTTCCTCTTTATTGTTTTCCTCTTTCTTTATTTTCCTCTTTATTGTTTTCCTCTTTCTTTATTTTCCTCTTTATTGTTTTCCTCTTTCTTTATTTTCCTCTTTATTGTTTTCCTCTTTCTTTATTTTCCTCTTTATTGTTTTCCTCTTTCTTTATTTTCCTCTTTATTGTTTTCCTCTTTCTTTATTTTCCTCTTTATTGTTTTCCTCTTTCTTTATTTTCCTCTTTATTGTTTTCCTCTTTCTTTATTTTCCTCTTTATTGTTTTCCTCTTTCTTTATTTTCCTCTTTATTGTTTTCCTCTTTCTTTATTTTCCTCTTTATTGTTTTCCTCTTTCTTTATTTTCCTCTTTATTGTTTTCCTCTTTCTTTATTTTCCTCTTTATTGTTTTCCTCTTTCTTTATTTTCCTCTTTATTGTTTTCCTCTTTCTTTATTTTCCTCTTTATTGTTTTCCTCTTTCTTTATTTTCCTCTTTATTGTTTTCCTCTTTCTTTATTTTCCTCTTTATTGTTTTCCTCTTTCTTTATTTTCCTCTTTATTGTTTTCCTCTTTCTTTATTTTCCTCTTTATTGTTTTCCTCTTTCTTTATTTTCCTCTTTATTGTTTTCCTCTTTCTTTATTTTCCTCTTTATTGTTTTCCTCTTTCTTTATTTTCCTCTTTATTGTTTTCCTCTTTCTTTATTTTCCTCTTTATTGTTTTCCTCTTTCTTTATTTTCCTCTTTATTGTTTTCCTCTTTCTTTATTTTCCTCTTTATTGTTTTCCTCTTTCTTTATTTTCCTCTTTATTGTTTTCCTCTTTCTTTATTTTCCTCTTTATTGTTTTCCTCTTTCTTTATTTTCCTCTTTATTGTTTTCCTCTTTCTTTATTTTCCTCTTTATTGTTTTCCTCTTTCTTTATTTTCCTCTTTATTGTTTTCCTCTTTCTTTATTTTCCTCTTTATTGTTTTCCTCTTTCTTTATTTTCCTCTTTATTGTTTTCCTCTTTCTTTATTTTCCTCTTTATTGTTTTCCTCTTTCTTTATTTTCCTCTTTATTGTTTTCCTCTTTCTTTATTTTCCTCTTTATTGTTTTCCTCTTTCTTTATTTTCCTCTTTATTGTTTTCCTCTTTCTTTATTTTCCTCTTTATTGTTTTCCTCTTTCTTTATTTTCCTCTTTATTGTTTTCCTCTTTCTTTATTTTCCTCTTTATTGTTTTCCTCTTTCTTTATTTTCCTCTTTATTGTTTTCCTCTTTCTTTATTTTCCTCTTTATTGTTTTCCTCTTTCTTTATTTTCCTCTTTATTGTTTTCCTCTTTCTTTATTTTCCTCTTTATTGTTTTCCTCTTTCTTTATTTTCCTCTTTATTGTTTTCCTCTTTCTTTATTTTCCTCTTTATTGTTTTCCTCTTTCTTTATTTTCCTCTTTATTGTTTTCCTCTTTCTTTATTTTCCTCTTTATTGTTTTCCTCTTTCTTTATTTTCCTCTTTATTGTTTTCCTCTTTCTTTATTTTCCTCTTTATTGTTTTCCTCTTTCTTTATTTTCCTCTTTATTGTTTTCCTCTTTCTTTATTTTCCTCTTTATTGTTTTCCTCTTTCTTTATTTTCCTCTTTATTGTTTTCCTCTTTCTTTATTTTCCTCTTTATTGTTTTCCTCTTTCTTTATTTTCCTCTTTATTGTTTTCCTCTTTCTTTATTTTCCTCTTTATTGTTTTCCTCTTTCTTTATTTTCCTCTTTATTGTTTTCCTCTTTCTTTATTTTCCTCTTTATTGTTTTCCTCTTTCTTTATTTTCCTCTTTATTGTTTTCCTCTTTCTTTATTTTCCTCTTTATTGTTTTCCTCTTTCTTTATTTTCCTCTTTATTGTTTTCCTCTTTCTTTATTTTCCTCTTTATTGTTTTCCTCTTTCTTTATTTTCCTCTTTATTGTTTTCCTCTTTCTTTATTTTCCTCTTTATTGTTTTCCTCTTTCTTTATTTTCCTCTTTATTGTTTTCCTCTTTCTTTATTTTCCTCTTTATTGTTTTCCTCTTTCTTTATTTTCCTCTTTATTGTTTTCCTCTTTCTTTATTTTCCTCTTTATTGTTTTCCTCTTTCTTTATTTTCCTCTTTATTGTTTTCCTCTTTCTTTATTTTCCTCTTTATTGTTTTCCTCTTTCTTTATTTTCCTCTTTATTGTTTTCCTCTTTCTTTATTTTCCTCTTTATTGTTTTCCTCTTTCTTTATTTTCCTCTTTATTGTTTTCCTCTTTCTTTATTTTCCTCTTTATTGTTTTCCTCTTTCTTTATTTTCCTCTTTATTGTTTTCCTCTTTCTTTATTTTCCTCTTTATTGTTTTCCTCTTTCTTCATTTTCTTGATTCTTCTGGATGAATATCAGTATCGTTTATAAAAATGGATATGGATATGATAAATATCATATCCAAACCGATCCCAATTCAATGCACCCGCATTCAAAGAGTTAGAATCTTATATATAGAAGAAGAAATATTTAAACATATCAAAATATATTTCACTTTCTTTCCAATTTTCTTCACAATTTTCTAGCTGATCAAAACAAAAGAAATTTTATTTTTCTTTTTCTTTTTTTTCTCTTTCTTTTCTTTTCCTTTCCCTCATACCGAACACAGTAAAGGAGTGAGACCCGACCTGACCCTTTTGCATTCTCCAGTTATTAAAGGAGTGAGAATCTCACCGTCTCTCACTCTCCATCCGCGCTGCCTCTCACCGTCCTTAGCGCCTCGGTCTCTCACTCTCCTTGCATCTGGTCTCTCTCGATCAATCGATCGAGATTGTGTCTCTTTCCGTCAATCTCCGCCAAGTAATCTCTCTTTTCTCTCGTCTTTGTCTATATTTTGAAACCCTAACCCTAAGTTTCTATCTTTTGAAACCCTAACTCTGAAACTTTACATTATGTTTTAAATTTTCCAACGCGTACGGACACTTCTTATCTGAAAGAACAAAAGAAAAAAAATGAACACAATTTATAGAATAAGGTATGTTCTATCTAGTAATATGTCACTTCATATATTCTCTGTATTCCATTTTCTTTAGTTTTTTTGCCTAATGCACCTCTTACCTTTAACATTAGCTGGACTGAAATCATGAACTGAGGAAAAAGTCATTTGGCCTTAGTAATTTATTGTCTTATATGCTGTCTGTGACCTTTGTGATTGGTAAATTTAAAAAGCAGAAAAGCAGTTGACGGGTATGATGTTTTTTTGAAGGGATAATTGCGAACTAACACAGCCTAATGTATTTATTTCCACTCTGAAACATAATCTAAATTTAATCCTTGCGTGCAAGCTAGTATTATTTATGTCTCCAAGGTCAACAATGCTTAAGGATAGTAAATTGCAAGGTTTGGAATCTCGGTATTGGTATCGATATGAACTGATGACTTACATTATCGGCTTTAGAAGTTTGGAGTTTCACTATCTTTGAGTCGGGAGTGTCAGTGTTAGGTATTCGGAGTTTCAGTGGTTCTAGTGATTCACAAGATTTTTGTATTTATTTGCTTTGAACTTCCCCTCAATATATTACCAAATATAATCTATCTAATCTAATACTATTCTAAAAGAGTGAAGGGTGTTAAAACTTTTTTCCCAATTATAGCCCTCTAAATTACGTGTGTATCATAAAATTGCCTCCTTAACATTTTAATTCTATTACTTAATAAGAAATTCAATGGCATAGTAGTGATTTAGAGAGATTACATGGACAAATTAATGTTAAAACTTTTCCTTTTTTCCAAAAATGCCCTCGAAATTTCATGTACAATCACCAAACTGTCATATTTTTATTTTTAATACATTTTCAATGAAATGTTAAATTATTTATGTATTTAGGAATTATAGAAATAATAAATAGCAATTGAGTCATAGAGTAACATTTAAGTTCACATGCTACAAACTGAAAAGAAGATGAAAAGGTTACTTCAATGTGAATTAATATTTAGAAATGGACTCATATAGTAACATTTAAGTTTACACACATGTTACAATCTGGAAATGAGATGAACAGGTTCTTCCATGTAAAAATAAGATTTACATTTTCATTTACACTTGGTACTACAACCGCATTATTGAACTGAAAATCTTAATCTCTAAATGATGAAAGATTATTAGCAAAAATTCATCAATTCACCCACTACTGTTGTCGAATTCACCACCATGCAGTGTCTTATCATTTATTGTACTGATGCAAAACCATTATAATTTTTCTTCTATACTTAGTGTGAAATTAATTAAAGCATTATTATAAGCTATTCTCTTTATCCTCCCAACCCCCTCCCCCCAAAAAAAAAGTTCAAACTCCCTTTTCATCTTCTATCTCATAACCGAACAAATACTCATTCACCTATATATTCCAATGTCCCTCTCATCTACCCTTTCTCCCACTGATCTCTCCATAATCAAAGTCCACAATATTTCTCCTCCGAAACTTCTTCCCTCGTCGCTCTCATCTTCTCTCTCATTGTAGTTTGTGACCTTTCCAAACAAACCAAAGTTGTGTGACAATATAGTTGAGTGTGCTTTAAGAAGAAATTACTCTTCTTCCCAAACAACACATTCATTTTGCCCTCGACTTCAATTGGGCAGTGCAAACCAACATGCATCACCACTGACTGTCGGTGCTCGATTCCATCAGATGTACAAGGAAAAGAATGCTGCTCGTGATAGTTATGAAGGAGACTTAAATTTATAGTTTTATGGTGTAGATTGTTTATGAGAGATACAACATTACTAGAGCTTTATTAATAAAATATTATTTTGTTAGTAGTGTTCATAAAATATTTTGTAATTTCGAGATTGATCACACGTATGAAAGATTCGACAAGTATATATGCAAACTTCCTTTGTTGAAAGGGAGAAAAAGTACACAGTTGATGTATCTTCAATCATTGTATCACATAAATTGTGTGAATTGTTTACAAAATCAGGGTGATTTATCATTCTGCTTTTGTAAATCTTAAATTTAGAATTTGTTGTGAGAATCAATAATTAGTTAAGGGAAAAAAGATACAATTTTAAAGTCTTGAAAAGAATGGCAAAAACAATATCATTTTAAATTCTGAAAAAGTAATAATCATCTCCTTTTATTAATGAAGGATTTTTGTAGATTTTAACATATAATTTTGCAAGTTATTTTCAAAATCCTGATAATTTATTCTTTTTCTTTTGTGAACATAGAAATGTAGAATGTTCTATATATAGTAAGGGTTTAGTAAAATTTTCAGAAAATATAATCCATTGGATGTTTTATAGGGTAAATTAAATTAAAAAACCAAGGGTTCAATAATACCCAAATAAATATGTATGTAGGGTTTAAAAGTAGAATTAGAAGATAAAACTCTAAAGGTTTTTGTCATATTAGATCCCCAATTTATGTAATCTTACAATAATTAGACACCAAATCTTCATTTCATATTTTTATAGGATAAATTCAAATAAAAACCTTACTTTTGGCCCATTTGAGCTGACTCCTAAACTTCTAAAAGCATCACTTAACCCGTTAACTTTTGGAATTTTCACAAACTCCCATAAGTTTTCAACTTTTTCAACATCCCAAAGAAAGTAAACCTCTAAGTTTTCATTTGGGGTTAAGTGAACTTCACAAAATCTCCACTTTTTCTTTCTGGGGTATGTTGAAAAAGTTCAAAACTTTTGAAGATTTTGGTACATTTCAAAAGTTTGGAGGGATTAAGTAACATTTCTAAAAGTTTGAAGAACTAGCCAAAGGTTATAGGGTTTTGAGAAATTTACTATTTTTTCTGTAATGAAATGACAACCTTATGGATGACAAACTATTAATATTATTCATATAATTTATGACACTGTAATATCACTAATAATAATGTTAACAGTTACATATTAATCTTTTAGACATAGAAAAGGGTAACATTAGCGTTGTGAAGAAAAGATGAATGGCGACCCTTTTATCTTTCTTTTAATATTAATGATATTACATGATGGATCACTTTTGCTCATTTACTTAACTATTATTATGTACACCCTCAATCTTGATTTTCCATACTTTAATTAAATAATTGCCTTTTCTTGAGTCACTTTCTTATTTTAAATCCTTGGAATAAATTTGGAGCATAAAACAAGTCCACGTGCAAGGCATGTGCTCTATTCTAGTACTATCCAAATTGAAGATCTTCTTTATTTGCTATTATCAGACCATATAAACTTGAATTAGCTGTTACTAGTTCATATCAATGTTGTATGATCGATTTAAACTAGATAGATCAACAGATGTAAAATCAAATGGAGTGGCGTATATTAGTATCGACTTATAGAGCTATACTTCAAACCTTCGCAAGTAGATCTCATTGTTCAATTAATTTGAAATAAATATCTCATAAGCATTAGAAACGTGTCCTACAAGTGTTTTAGAAATGCTAAGAAGTGTCCGTACGCGTTGGAAAATTTAAAACATAATGTAAAGTTTCAGAGTTAGGGTTTCAAAAGATAGAAACTTAGGGTTAGGGTTTCAAAATATAGACAAAGACGAGAGAAAAGAAAGATTACTTGGCGGAGATTGACGGAAAGAGACACAATCTCGATCGATTGATCGAGAGAGACCAGATGCAAGGAGAGTGAGAGACGACCAGACGCAAGGACAGTGAGAGACGGCCGCCAGATGGAGAGTGAGAGACGGTGAGATTCTCACTCCTTTAATAACTGGAGAATGCAAAAGGGTCAGGTCGGGTCTCACTCCTTTACTGTGTTCGGTATGAGGGAAAGGAAAAGAAAAGAAAGAGAAAAGAAAGGAAAAGAAAAATAAAATTTCTTTTGTTTTGGTCAGCTAGAAAATTGTGAAGAAAATTGGAAAGAAAGTGAAATATATTTTGATATGTTTAAATATTTCTTCTCTTCTATATATAAGATTCTAACTCTTTGGTACGGGTGCATTCGGGTCGGATACGGTTTGGATATGATACTTATCATATCCATATCCATTTTATAAACAGATACGGATATTCATCGGTAAGAAAAAGACATGACCATATCCGCACTAAACGGAAACAGATACAGTTCGGATATTAGAGAAGCAGATATGGATATGATACAGATATTAATCGGGTATTTCGGAAACGGATATGAATCAGATATGACAAAAAAATACATATTATTATAATATTTCACAAACTAAATATAAATAAAAAAACATTCACCTATTAAACATAATCAAGATAAGTTTATTCAAGCATGTAGAAATTGTCACCTCATAGACATATATACTAGTCCTCATGTAGATCAATATTAACAAATTGCTATGAACTCTTCAAACACACTCTTATCTTTAACATAAATACCCGAGTGTTGGTATGCACCCTTGCATAAACTAACCTAGAATGAGCTGTGAATCCAAATTCTATATCACTAAATATAACCTGAGTGTTGGCTTGTACTTAATCCTAATTCATCTAAAAATTCATTTCCTTGAAAACCAACAAGTTGTTTATTACAACATGACATCAAGTTACATCAGGGTGAATAATAGAAAATATCAATACATCCAATGCTAAGTTTTACAACCAAATACATGTCGTTATGTGGCCCAGATTATGCAAAAATGTTTATTTTGAGCATCCTCAATATTACATTGGTCACAAACTCACGTGAGATATCACATTATGAAGATATGCATTCACCAATGCAAGCCAATAATATTTGTAAACACTTTACCTATATAATTCTCAAGTCTAATCCAAACAACAAAAAGTGTAGAAACCATATCCGGTCGGTTTAATTTTTCCTACCATATCCACTTTCTAAGCGGATGCGGTTCGGTCGGTCTAGATATATCGCGGACCATTTTGCACCTACTCTTTGGAGAGTTTTGGGTTAATTTCTAAAACCTCTTGAACTTTGAGGTGGTTTGCGACCACCGTTATAAATAGCGGTATATAAGCCTTAATAGCGGCTAATAGTGTTAGCGGTCCCTTCCCTTCGTTATCGCCCGATAGCGGTGATATATTACGGAATATCGCTTTAAGCTGCAAAAGGCCAATAGCGTATATAAGCCTTAATAGCGGCTAATAGTGTTAGCGGTCCCTTCCCTTCGTTATCGCCCGATAGCGGTGATATATTATGGAATATGCTCAAAAGGCCAATAGCTATAGCGTTGAATAGCCGGGCATTGATCGCTATTTAAAAGCGGTTTGAGGTTTATTTTTAGAATTAAACCGACCAACAACCATATGCCTCAGCTACGGCGCTATCGTTATCGTTAACCTTGCGTGGCTACCTTATATTGCATATAAGGTGGCACCTCATACACACTTCTCCCATATATATATATATATATATATATATATATATATATATATATATATATATATATATATATATATATAAAATCTCCTATAAACTTAAGTTTATAGGGAATAGTATCACCAACTTTTCTATCCATTGATGTTGCCATTAGATTTGTGCACAAATCTCAAAATGGGCTTGATATCTTTCATGAATCCCAGGCAACATCAATGGATAAAAAAATTGGTGTATGACTATTCCCTATAAACTTAAGTTTATATATATATATATATATATATATATATATATATATATATATATATATATATATATATATATATATATGCATGTGTAAAAAATAGTAGCGGGTGATAGTATATTTTATGAATATAATGAGTATCACATGGCATATCAGAAATTATCTCATGTACAGTGATGTGACTGAATCTCTGATAAGTGAATAAAGGGCTTTTTTCTTTATTACTTAACCCAAAACACTTTGTTGAGATTTAGCCACAATTACTCTACATGAGATTGAAACAAGTAGCTCTAACCCACAGTAGACAAAGGTTCCCTGCCAATCATACTGAAATTCACATGTTAACCAAAAAAATGGTTCCGCTACAGAGCTCATCAACCTGCTCATCCACTTTGTTTCCCTTGATTTATGAACCCGCCATAGTAATAACATAGTTTTTTACAACCATTGCATAAATTTATACCTAGTTGTCCTCATGCAAATGTTTCTCATCACTCATCCAGAAGTATCTAATGATCTTGCTTCAGAAAATACAACAAACGAAAATTGTGTGCATAGTTGTGGGTCTTAGCCGAAATTTAAAGATTTAGGTTGTATATATACAATTATCAATATTTGGGGAGTAAATATGCAATTATGGATAATTTGGGGGTTACATAGGCAAATAACCCTAAAAAATACATGACCACGCAGCCACGTAATGGCCAGTGGTGTCACAGGATACCACTGGCTTCCCCACTTTATACACACATTCAAGCATTATTTTTACTTGTATTTGTTACTTGGGACACCACTGAAATTAGGATATGACACCATTATAAGGGCTAAAGTTGTAATATTGTCAATGTAGAATCTAATACAACCATGATAAAATATATGGTGACAACATTAACACAAAATCTTGGCTTCGCCACCGCAAGATCATACACCACCGAGAAGGAAAAAAAATAACAATACTATTGAAATGCTATGACAAGAATGGAAACTAAAACTAAAAAAGAATCGAGTGATGATCTAAAAACTTCCTAACTTCAACTAAAGAGATGAAGGGGCAATCTCGTTGTTAGGTAGGTTCTCTAGCGCACATAGTCTAGTCAAGAAATAACAAGCTAACAATATTAATTCAATAGGCCGGAGTACCCCTTTAGAAGTTAAAAAAAAAACTCAACTCACTGAGAATTGTGCAGAGGCACGAGTAAAGGGAATGTTATTCGAACTTCCAAGGGTTAACTGCCCTCCCAAGGGAATATGTGAAATATAGCATCCTATCTACTAAATTATTCTATTTCCAAAGGACTAAATATGGGATTTTCTTAGAAATTTGCAAATTAAAATGAAAGCTAACACAATGAGACTACTAAAATATTTATACAAACTCAGTTTTGAATCCATTGTCTAATTTGACTAATAAACTCTAAAACAGTTTACCTTTTTCTTACTAGACTAAAGGAAAATGAAAGGCAGTACTACCTCAGCGATGAAGTGCGAATATGCTAAATGATCAAAAAAAAAGTGTATTAAAAAGTGGACAATGGACAAATATGTGATTTTTTATTAGGAATGACAAAATGTGTATTAAAAAGTAAATTGTTTTTGAGAAATCAAAATAAAAAAATTTAAATACTTCAGAAAATATATTGGACTCAAAAAATCATAGTCTATGCATTAAACCACTCACCTTATAATTCCAATTCCTCCCAATCCAGTGTTAGCTTCTGAGATCCTCTTCCTACTGTCGTCGTCCTCTTCACCATCGTCATTCATTGTCACTTCCGCTGCCACCTTTACATGCCAGGTTTGGGAGCGGGGAGTCAAGGGAAACGGCGCTAGGAACTGAAGGGGGAGTCGAAGGGAAACACCACCTTTACCAGTGCTTACTCAGCCTGACTACTCCTAGTACATAAGAGAAGGATGGAACTACGTTAATACTTGATCTAAAGAAGCAAACCAAAGCTCACAGAGCTAAACAAACTTATAATAAAAATCAAGAAATCTAGAGAAAGAGAGCAGTAATAATCTCCTTTAAGTCCAAAACTTACAACTTTCCGAATTCTCATATCCTCAAACACATTAAGACTCCAATGTCTACTAAAATCAAGTCCAAATATCCGTAAAAGCTTTATCAAAAACTTAATAAAAAAACTGTCACAGACTGACAAAGCAAGAAATATGTAAAATTCGGGTTTTGATTCGACCTTATGGAACAGCGAGGATGATCGTCGGAACAGCGAAAATGATCGTCGGAGATAGCGAGAATGATTATCATGCAACTGCTATAGAAGACGATAGCCAGAGATAGCGAGGATGATCGTCGAAGATACTAGGATAATAGCTGGAGATGCTGAGAGATCGCCGAAGATAGCTCGCTAGCAAGAGAAAGTTGGGGGCGCGCAATCGATCAAAGAGAGGCGGAGGGGAGAAACAACGAAGAAAGGCGGAGGTCGAGATTCGGGCGGAGAAACAGCGAAGGCGTAAGAATTTTAAGCAAATTCAGACGCTCACAATCAAACTGTAAAAATAAAACTGCTAATGTTTAGCTAGGCTCGAAACTCATTCAAAATGAATCAAATTGATAATCTGGAATCTTTCACCAACAACAAAAATAATCACGCGATTTATTTAAAAAAGAGATTTTAAATGTATGAAAAGAGCGAGTTTACTAAGTAAACTGGATATAAAGCAACCGATCAAACTACACCTTCTCAAAAAATAAATAAATAAATAAATCTTTTAACTGTGACCGGACTCTAATAATTCAGTTATAAATTTCTATCTAAATCATTATGAAAACAGACGAGGGAAGTATAATTCCAACCAAAAATTAGAATGAGCGAGTGAAATTAAGCAACAAAACAACAAAATCGAAATGCATGCGACTAAACATCATAATTTCATCAACAGAAAACAGATCTCGCTCAAATTTCAGTGTGCAAGGGCAATTGAGGCACTTGAAGTGGAAACACAACCAAATTAAAGGTTCAAACCCCAATGAAACGCAAAATACAATAAAAAAATTCAAACTTCAAACTTGAGAAATTACTACCACTGGGAATTTCCCCAATCTGAAGACTCATTTCAAAACGCGGCGGTTTTGAGCTGTCGAGATTGGAAAGCAGAGGCTTTACGCTATGAGAGACAAGAAGTTCGACCCAAATTGGAGGTTGATCGATGGATCCGAGTGAATTTATGAGGCTGGGATCGAATTAGAGAGGGGGAAGGGGGGGAATTAGGGTTTTTTTTATTGTTGGCTTGGAAAGGGGGAGCAGCAGCAGAGGAGAGCAAAAGAGGGGTTTTATTGAAGGATGAGAAGGGACGGAAGAGCTCTAGAGAGAGAAAGTGAGGGTAAGGAGAGAGAAAGCTCGGTAAATGCTGTCCAGCTGCCAACCGAGACGAGGTACTGTCCTTTCTATTGCTAACGTACGGGGTCTTAAAATTTTGATGGCAATTTCCAATAATGCCCTTTACTTTTCTTTTTGCCCTTTATAAAAAATAACTAGAGTTATAATAATAATTACATAGTTGGTTAATTCTAACCATCTGTTAATATTAAGTACGTGAAATTGACAAGTAAGGTTGTATACCTCGATACATTCTATTTTTGTTCTAGAAACTCTTCCGTATGTAGAGTTGGTTTGAATAACATTGAAGACTTGAAAACTTAAAAGATAAAAAGATATTTACTAACACTTTCTCAAATTAGATATGCTCATATTTTTACGTCCAAGATTTCTTTGGATTTTAACCGTGATATATAATTAAATGTGATGTAATCGGGTAGAATTTATATTGACACTTTGAGATGCTTTTACAATATAGGAGTTATCATGTGTCATGCTTTGGCTTACCGATTTGAAAATGAATATAATTGAATATAGAAGTTAAAGTGAAATTAGGTTGTCCAGCATTTCGATGGTTACTATTGTAATGAAGACTTATTTTAGCACTATAATTAAGATTAAGGGATTCTAATCTTCTCGGCTATGTGGTAATTGGAGAGTATCCAATTATTTAAATCCCTATCGTCAATTTTGATTTCGATGAATAAGACCACATAGGATGTCCATAATTAAAAGAGTGGTTCTACAATACTAGGCTGGATTTGGTGGTTTAATTTTATTTATGATTATATCGAATATTTTTTAAAAAACTAACAAAAAATAATAAATAATCCCTCTAATTAAACTGTAATCCCTTTCAATTTGGTGTCAAATAAGCAACTTAGATTGGAGAACATTTTTTATAAATTTAATAAAATAGTACCCAAGAAAGCTCTAACTCAGCTATTATTCAGTTTTTTATACATAGTTCTGAAAATTAATATTAAGAAAAATAAAATAGACAGTAAATTAAGCATTTAGAAAAATCTGAATGTTAGTATCAAACAGAGAGTCGTGCAATTCTTATTATCCTCTCATCCTTCAAGCCTCTGCTTGCCTACAATCAAAACCGTCTATTCTGTCTCCCCCTCTCTAATTTTTCTTCATTAACTCTACCTATCTAATGTTAGTGTGTGCATAAATAGGCACAGATCAACCTCATAATGCTAATGCATAACCTTTCAAAGTATGAATTTGGATTTATTGTTCTCGCGTGACTTCGACTCTAGAGGAGACAAATCTTTTCCATAAAGCGTCCTTCTAATTGAAGGGATTATTTTTTATTTTTTATTAGTTTCCGAAAGGATGTGGTATAAATCACAAAATAAAATTAAATCACTAAATCAAGACTAGTATTGGAAAACGCTCTTTTAATTATGGAGATCCTACATGATGTCATTTTATTCATTAAATTTAAGACTAATAATGAGAATTTTAAAAATTAGATTTTTTTAATTATCACCTAATTAGAGAGGATCTGAACACAAGACTAAGATAATCAACCGTTGGTCTTTTAAAATTTTAAGCTCAAAGTCGTCATTCGGTTTATAGAATTAGATAACGCAGACACAATTGAGACATAGAGGTAGAGTATTGGTGTCATTTACATCTACAGTGCAAAATTAAAAACCTAGCTCGTGCATTAGCTAAGGAAGCTACAGGACACGTGTCAAGAATTCATATGTGAGGATTAGTTGCAACTAGGGGTGGTAAACGATCGAATCGAATCGAATACTAAGGTGTTCATAGTTGTATTTGTTCAAAATTATCGAATTCGAATGTGGACTCTAATATTCATATATGGAGTTTTCGAATTCGAACTCGAATACTTAGTATTTGATAAATATTCATGAATATTCACGAATACTTATCGAATATCAAAGTATATTTATTCCGCTAAAATTTAAACTTTAAATAGTATTTAAATCCATAAATAAAATTATTACTTTATAATATATGATGTGTGTGTGTGTGTGTGTGTGTATTTAAATTAAAATTTTTATTAGAAAACATATTTAAGATTATTTAAGTCTTAAAATTAGTATATAAAACTTAAGTAGAAATGGTAAGTATGTTAAAAATATGACATAATATGTGCAATAATACAAATAATAAGTGATCAAAGTTTAAGCGAATATTTGATAAACAAGCGAATCGAATATACAACTGGTTGAATTCTATTTGTTAGTAAACTCGAATACTAAAAAATATTTATTTAGTGGTAAATGAACTACCGAATCGAATATGACCGAATAGTTACTCGAACAATTATCAAACTATTTGTTAATTGTTTGGTTCATTTCCGCCCCTAGTTGCGACTGACACCCGAAAGATCTTCCCTGTTATGTAAACAAAATTGAGCTCCGGATTAAATCCGGGGTTTCAAGTCCGGAAGGATGAAGGGATGGCAGGCGTATTAGCTGGCCTCGCTCTCAAGTCTCAATGAAAACTCCTACTCTTTTAGATCCCCTGCGCGATCTAGAATACCAGACACTAAATACAAAAATAAGTAAACTCACTCTAATGCGCTGCATTAGCTCAGTGATAAGGATGAGGGAAGGAGTGGAGAAGAGTACCGAGAGGGAGGGGGGAGGGAGAAAGAGGTTTGGTTGTAGAACGAGAAGGGGAGGGAACTGCTCCAGAGAGAGAAGGTGAGAGTGAGGAGAGAGAAAGCACAGTAAATGTTGTCCAGCTGCCAAAGTGAGACAAGGTCCTGTCTATTCCATTTCTAACGTACGGGGTCTCAAATTTTGATGGCAATTTCCAATAATGTCCTTAAATTTTCTTGTTTTCCTTTCTAAATAAAAACTATAGTTATAATAATAATTAAATAGCTGGTTAATTCTAACCATCTACTAATATTAAGTATGTGAAATTGATAAGTAAGGTTGTATACCTCTATACATTCTATTTTAGTTCTAGAGACTCTTCCATACGTAGAATTGGCTTGAATAACATTGAAGACTTGAAAACTTAAAGATAAAAAGATATTTATTAACATTTTCTCAAATTAGATATGCTTATATTTTTACGTCTAAGAATTTTTTGGATTTTAACCGTGATATAAAATTAAATGTGATGTAATCAGAGTAGAATTTATATTGACACTCTAGATACTTTTAAAATGTAGGGGTTATCTCGTGTCATGCGCTTGCTTGCCGATTTGAAAATGAATATAATTGAATATGGAAGTTAAAGTGAAATTAGATTGTCCAACTCGATGGTTACTCTTGTAACGAAGACTTATTTTAGCACTATAATTAAGATTAAGGGATTTTGATTCTCTTCAGCTAGATGGTAATTGGAGAGTATTCAATTATTTAAATCCCCATCGGCAATCTTAATTTCGATGAATAAAACAATGCCACATAGAATGTCCATAATTAAAAGATTGGTTTTTCCAACACTAAGCTCGATTTGGTGGTTTAATTTTATTTATGATCATATCAATATTTTTAATAACTAACAAAAATTAAGAAATAATCCCTCTAATTAAACTATAATCCCTTTCAATTAGGTGTCAAATAATCAACTTAGATTGGAAAACATTTTTTATAAATTTAATACAATTGTACCCAAGAAAGCTCTAACTCAGCTATTATTCAGTTTTTTGATATATAGTTTTGAAAACTAATAATAAAATTTGGCAACATTCATGCATTTATATTTGCACAAAAAGTCAGATTACATCTAAGTATTTTATTTTTTTGTTTTTCCCGATATAATGAATTGTTCTCTCCCTCTCTTCCTTTGTGTGACACTGTAGCTTCTTCCCAAGCATAAATTCAAGTTATATTTGATTTGGCATTTTCTCTCAGATTATTGAATAATCATACTTTAGTCCATCAGGCAATGTGTTTGCTTTAGAGATTAATGGATATCAACTATAGTAGGAGGAAAATTTAGTTCTACGATAGTGAAAGGTCTACTGGTAAAAAACATGGCATCCTAGACAGAATATTCTGTCTAGAATAGCCAGATTTCCGTCTAAGTTGACTATTCTAGACGAAATTCCGTCTAGGATGTCAGTCCAGTAAGTTTTCGTCTAGGATGTGGCATTCTAGACGGAATTCCGTCTAAAAAATCCATCCTAGACGGAAATACATCCTAGACGGATGAAAGAACCGTCTAGGATATTTCTAGACGGTAAAAATAACCGTCTAGAATATTTCTAGACGGATTTCGTCTAGGTTGCATACTAGGCGAATTCGTCTAGGTTGCATACTAGGCGAATTTCTCTAGGATGCTATATATATATATATATATATATATATATATATATATATATATATATATATATATATATATATATATATATATATATATATATATATAAACAATCTATGAACTTAAGTTGATGGAGAATAGTTCATACACCAACTTTTCTATCCACTCATCTCAAGAGATGCACAAATCTCAAAATGGGCTCATGGATCCCAAGGCAAGATGAGTGGATAGAAATGTTGAGTGTATATCAACTTAAGTTGATAGGAGATTTACTCTCTCTCTCTCTCTCTCTCTCTCTCTCTCTCTCTCTATATATATATATATATATATATATATATATATATATATATATATATATATATATATATATATATATATAAATGAAAATGGGTATGCTTGGTACTTGGTAGTTGAGATGTATCAATCACATCCACTTCAAACGTGACCATGCATACCAGTTGGGAGTGGATAACGGGACCAAGCACATGGGCTGAGGAGTGGATGTGATTGATACACCTCACTACCAAGCATCAAAAATGGTGCTTGGTACCAAGCATACCCATATTTCTGTTCCATTGAGAACTCAATTAATTATGAGAACTAAGAACCAGAGATCTACCATCCATGATATAAGGACAATGGCTCAGATTTTGTAAAAAATCAGGTGGTAATTTTGAAATTAAACGAAACTTATAAACTGAAATGAGGGTAAACAAGTAAATAGCAGACAGATTTAAAAGGAAAAAACTAACCACCTTTAAAACCGCCTTTAACAACTAATTTATTTAAAAAAATTTCCATAATCTAGCCGATTACAATTAATAGGCACGTACAACAATTTTTTAGGAAATAATAACCGCAGCGATTCCCTTCTAAAATCGGCGATAGCAACTAGGGTTTCACGAAGAAGAAATTAAACGTCTAGATTATGTTCAATTTGATACCAAACAGAATTGCAAGTTATAACTTACAGAATCCAGTTACTAGTGTTACAGAATCTCATGTTGTAACTACGAGAATCTCTTACTATAACATCTGAGAATCACTTAGTATATTAAACAAAATCTCATATATCAATTTACGAATCTATAAGTCATTTTTACAGAATCGTCATTGAATTAATCGGATTGTGTTCACTTTATTGCCATAAAAAACAAATTATAAAAGTTTGTTGAAACTTTACCATGTCCAAATCCTCTAAATTTATCATTGAGTACATTTCCAAATGTCCTTTAAAGGCGATTCTGAGAATCGCCTTTAACAATTACAAAATCCTCTTCGTTAAATTACGAGAATCTCTTACTATAACATACGAATCCATTATCTTTTTTACAAAATCTCTTACTATAACTAATGTAATCCCTTATCAATATACTGTAATCCCATATTATTTCTGTAATCACTTTATCATTGTTACGAATCTAGAAAATAAAATAACATTTGCCTCAAACAACTAATAGAATCGTGATGCAATATTTGACAAAATCATGTAATAATTTTACGAATCGCCTTTAACAACTTACGCAATCTTTTTCAACTCTCAAAATAAATGTTATTACTTACATTGTATAAAAGCGAATCGCCTTGAACAACTTACAGAATCCTCTTCGTTAAAGTACAGAATCTCTTACTATAACATATAGAATCACATTATCAATCGTCAAAATAAATAACTACTGATGATTACAGATAACTGAAACTATTCTTTCAATAACAACAAAGACAAACTGAAATAAAAAATTTGAAGAATCGCAAAATTGATGATATGCACGAAATCGTCGAGATTAACATGGAGAAAAAAAGCGAAAATAAAAAGATTAGATTTGCCAGAATAAACGCTTTCCATCAAATCACATATAATCTAAAAAATAACGATTTGAAAACCTAAAACTCGCTGATGTGCAACAAATGAGGCGGCCGAACAAAGGAAAAAAATCAATAAAAAATTGAAGATTTAAAGAACTTGAGATCGGATTATCGCTTTTGTAACGCTTAAAATTATAACTGCAAACTGATGAATGCAAATGCATGAAGAAAGATGAAAAAATTAGATCAAATTGAAGAAGAAGGTGGTTAGAATGGAAAGAAGGAAACTACCAAACTTGTAATCAAGCATTTAAAAAAAAACACTGTGTCTTTTGCTAATTATTTGCCTTTAATGGAATTTAATCACAACCATTAATTGTTTAAAAATCTAACAGTAGAGAGTAAGTTCTTAGTTCTCACATTTGATATGAGTTCTCATTTGATCCGCCCATATATATATATATATATATATATATATATATATATATATATATATATATATATATATATATATATATATATATATATATATATATATATATATATATATATATATATATATATATATATATATATATATATATATATATATATATATATATATAGTTCTTAGTTCTCACATTTGATATGAGTTCTCATTTGATCCGCCCATATATATATATATATATATATATATATATATATATATATATATATATATATATATATATATATATATATATATATATATATATATAATATCACTTGTATATGTGCACAATATTGCACAACACCAAATCATATATATCCAACACAATCTAATTATATTCCAATATCAAATCGAATCATATTCAAATAATACATTCACCAAAATACTAAAGCAATACATAAATTGTTTGCATAGATAATAACTAATTTTCAATAATCAAACTGATCAGAAGCAAAAAATATACAAAAATGGCTTGACTGTAAGCAAGAAGCTTTGAGATAAAGGGGAAGAATTTTCTCATTGCTACTTAAAAGAGATGGCGAAGTTTTGGTATTTGCTTTTCCAGTTGAGTTTCTCCTTAATTCTTCTTCAGCCTTGACTGTGTTGGAGGTTACTGAGTGAATGACCTTCTTCACTTCTTCCTTGTCCATTATGCGACTTTGACCATGAAGAGACAAAATTAAGTAGACCAATGAACCTGTAATTAACCAGAAAGAACCACTTTGAGGCTATAAAGCAATTTTCCATATAGTAATAAAAAAACATTAAATAATATTAATGAAGTGGATCAAAGATTATTGAGCAAGCGCTTCCATGATATAGATAGTTAGTTAGAAACTTAAATCTCTTTAAGTTTACAGTTGGTCTACTACTGAAAATTCATGAGAAGTTTCACATTACCTGAACTATTATGTTATTTTTAATCCATAACTTCATTTTTCAATCCTTACAGCATGCTTATTATCAACTTGGAATATGGAAATAAAAACAGTGTAAACTTAAAGAGGGGAAATTTATAAGAACTGAAAGCTACTTTATAATAGACTGGAAATTTATTCTTTAGAAACCAACATGCCAGAAAATGTGCAAATAAAAACAGTTTAAAGTGCTAAATACAAAGAAAAGAAAACTTACTACGATTTCTTTTTTTGTATTATGTAGAATTTATAGATTGTACATTCATGTTGAAAAAAAAAAAAACAATGAATAATAGATAGGTTAGATTCCTCGAAAACAAATTAATACACCTAGTACTATCAGGTAACTAGTTAATCATACGAATAATAGATAGGTTAGATTCCTAGAAAACAAATTAAACAATGAATAAGTTGTATAGAGATCCTTTAAAGCCTGCAAAATCAACAATCCTGAAGCCAAAATTTAAGTAAATGGGAAGATTTAGCAGCTAAACTGAAGTTAAATTATCACTTCCAGAACCCCGAAGGTAGTAAAATACCAACCAGCTGCAAACTAGAAGACCAGCTATTTTATTACATAAGAAAGCATCCTAATTCAAAAAAGTGAGCTTTGAATTTTCAAAAAAGTACCTGCTCATACTTAGACTCAAGAGATAAGATCTGATCTGCGAAGTCTAATCCAGTTTCAGCAGCCATCTTTTGTACTTACAAACAATGAGAATATGAATGTCAGCGTCCTTCATATTTTATATGTTTGATGAAGCGCAGTTGGACTTTCATGGAATATGGAAGTGAAGCATATACAATCTTTACATCAGTTGATTATGACCGAACATGATTGCTCAATTTGTCAAAACATGGATGTTGAATCAAATTCAGATAAGAATACTCATAGGTATTTACATTGTAATGGTTGCTCTCTATTGCACAAGAATTGCTTTATCTGTAAGTTCGAATTAAGAAATTAATAAAAGTCTTATCTTTATTCAAGGCATTGAAGAGTTAGCTTGTGAAGCATTAAGATGTGTGACAAATAAATAAGCCTCTAGCTAGGACTCCTATGCTGGGATCATTCATAATGGTATCATTCTCCGTGTCACTCTTCTCCTAAATTAGAGCAATTTACTTTATTGGACCTTAGAGAGCTAAAATACATTGCAACTAATGCAATCTAGGGTTGTTTCTTCGACTACTTAGTGAATTTCTAGACTTTTGTGTCAGATATGCTCCCAAAATACTAAACGACTCTAAAAAAAATGAATAATTGAATGTGGGAAAAAAAGTATCCACATTTTAAAATAAAGAATTTTGTGATGTTTTAAGTGCACCACAGAGCAAGAACTAATAGTTATTTTGATAAAAAGGAAGTCTCATTTTGGTTCACTTATAAATGAATTTTTCAGAAGGGTACAAAATTTTCACTCTGGTCTAGTAAATAAGTCGACATGAATAAACTAGGACAGATAAGATTTGCAGGATTCTTAGAATAAATAAAAGTCGTTACAGAAATAAAAATGGCTAAATCAACTCACCAGTTAGTAAACATGTAAAAACTAGTTCCTTCTTAAAGCTAAATCAGTCAAAAGATGATGATATTCATGTCACAAGTACCCATTTTTACATAATTTTTAAAAAAATTAAGCACTCAGTTATGAACTTGTATACATTTAGGAAGAAAATGTCAACATCCCATCAACAACTACATATATCAATCCCTAACTTTGTTTGATATTAAACAGTGTAAATTACAACAAACCCTGTTCAAGCTTTTCATTTTGGTAAATTAAACTATTTCTTACCTTTTAGAAAGAACCTAGGTTAAAGCTTACATCAGTAGTTACTTAAGTTAATTTTGTAGATCCAATTTCAGAACTCACTAAGGTCAATTACCCACCAAATCCCTCAACGTGTCAATCCCCCGACCTAATGAGATAATTATCAACTCAAAGTGGAAAAAAAAGGAGTCTTTTGATGTTACCTTTTAGCAAAGGGATATTGTAGGAGGCGAAGTTGATGCCTTTGTCGGCGTTATTGTCGGCTCCGATCGCTGGTCGAATTCCTCTTGATCAGCTCCCCATCAAGAATCACTTGCAAGAATTTTCCAAATTAGGGTTTTAATAATCCTAAATCTGAGAGAATGATTATCAAATCCATCGAAGCCCTAGAATTCCAAGTTTGGGGGAAATTCGGGGGACCGAGCTAGGGGGTGGTTTGGCGCCAGTGCTCGCGCTCGATCTCGTCAGGCCATGGGTATTCGTGCTTCAACTTCCCCTTCTTCACGATCTTGGCCATCACATTCACCCTCCTCCTCAAATCAACGCTCATCGCTCTCGAGAGGCGGGCGGAGCGCGGAGGCACACGGAGTAGCGAACGCGGGTGGGGCGTCAGCGAAAGCGGGCGGCGCGTGTAGAGTTAGGGTTTGGGTTTTTTTAGGGGGAATCGAAAATTAATTTGAGATGAATGAGGCTGGTTGTGATTTTAAATTTTTTTTCTCGCGGGGGGCATCCTGAAAATTCCGTTTAGGATAGTGGGTCCCGCGAGAAAAAAATTCAAGTAGAAAATTCCGTCTACAATAGCTAATTTAGACGTTTTTCCGTCTAGAATGAATCATTCTATACGGATTATCCTAGACGGAAATAATTTCGTCTAGAATGATTACATTCTAGACGGAAAGGATACTCCGTCTAGGATGCTTCAATTTTCACGTGGTTGATTTTACCTCCTTATTTGTTTATTTTTGATCTTGTCATATTCTAAAGTATGCATGTACACCCAAAAAAGTGTACATGTATTATAAGGTTTGCTCATGTATGGAACAAATAAAATTGTGGATTTTCAAAAAGAAAAAGAAAAAGGAAAAATGATGGAATTGATAATTGTAGGCCATGAAAATGTCGAGTCTGATACCAAATTGCAATGTAATGGATTGCATCTCTTATAATTTAATGCATCTCTTGTAATTTAATATAATGAATTATAGATAAAGTGATATATAAAACTATTATTCAGTCAAAAAGAGCAAGTCATAATCTATTTCACATTTATAACTTATAAGATAATTAATATAGAAAAAGATTGCATTATCAATCATTGTCTTCCTTCTTCTATAGAGCATTGGACTTACAGAAATTATTTTTTTTTTGTGAAAATATTCTTAGGAACTTCTCGATAAATTAGGAAGCGGTTTATACTCGTAATCCTAGTTGGGTAGGATTAGGCGTTGATTGGCGTCGATGCAATCCGTCTGATCGAGTTATCCACGAGAATATTTTTGTGAAAATATTCTTAGGAACTTCTCGATAAATTAGGAAGCGGTTTATACTCGTAATCCTAGTTGGAGTAGGATTAGGCGTTGATTGGCGTCGATGCAATCCGTCTGATCGAGTTATCCACGAGAATATTTTTGTGAAAATATTCTTAGGAACTTCTCGATAAATTAGGAAGCGGTTTATACTCGTAATCCTAGTTGGAGTAGGATTAGGCGTTGATTGGCGTCGATGCAATCCGTCTGATCGAGTTATCCACGAGAATATTTTTGTGAAAATATTCTTAGGAACTTCTCGATAAATTAGGAAGCGGTTTATACTCATAATCCTAGTTGGAGTAGGATTAGGCGTTGATTGGCGTCGATGCAATCCGTCTGATCGAGTTATCCACGAGAATATTTTTGTGAAAATATTCTTAGGAACTTCTCGATAAATTAGGAAGCGGTTTATACTCATAATCCTAGTTGGAGTAGGATTAGGCGTTGATTGGCGTCGATGCAATCCGTCTGATCGAGTTATCCACGAGAATATTTTTGTGAAAATATTCTTAGGAACTTCTCGATAAATTAGGAAGCGGTTTATACTCGTAATCCTAGTTGGAGTAGGATTAGGCGTTGATTGGCGTCGATGCAATCCGTCTGATCGAGTTATCCACGAGAATATTTTTGTGAAAATATTCTTAGGAACTTCTCGATAAATTAGGAAGCGGTTTATACTCGTAATCCTAGTTGGAGTAGGATTAGGCGTTGATTGGCGTCGATGCAATCCGTCTGATCGAGTTATCCACGAGAATATTTTTGTGAAAATATTCTTAGGAACTTCTCGATAAATTAGGAAGCGGTTTATACTCATAATCCTAGTTGGAGTAGGATTAGGCGTTGATTGGCGTCGATGCAATCCGTCTGATCGAGTTATCCACGAGAATATTTTTGTGAAAATATTCTTAGGAACTTCTCGATAAATTAGGAAGCGGTTTATACTCATAATCCTAGTTGGAGTAGGATTAGGCGTTGATTGGCGTCGATGCAATCCGTCTGATCGAGTTATCCACGAGAATATTTTTGTGAAAATATTCTTAGGAACTTCTCGATAAATTAGGAAGCGGTTTATACTCGTAATCCTAGTTGGAGTAGGATTAGGCGTTGATTGGCGTCGATGCAATCCGTCTGATCGAGTTATCCACGAGAATATTTTTGTGAAAATATTCTTAGGAACTTCTCGATAAATTAGGAAGCGGTTTATACTCGTAATCCTAGTTGGAGTAGGATTAGGCGTTGATTGGCGTCGATGCAATCCGTCTGATCGAGTTATCCACGAGAATATTTTTGTGAAAATATTCTTAGGAACTTCTCGATAAATTAGGAAGCGGTTTATACTCGTAATCCTAGTTGGGTAGGATTAGGCGTTGATTGGCGTCGATGCAATCCGTCTGATCGAGTTATCCACGAGAATATTTTTGTGAAAATATTCTTAGGAACTTCTCGATAAATTAGGAAGCGGTTTATACTCATAATCCTAGTTGGAGTAGGATTAGGCGTTGATTGGCGTCGATGCAATCCGTCTGATCGAGTTATCCACGAGAATATTTTTGTGAAAATATTCTTAGGAACTTCTCGATAAATTAGGAAGCGGTTTATACTCATAATCCTAGTTGGAGTAGGATTAGGCGTTGATTGGCGTCGATGCAATCCGTCTGATCGAGTTATCCTTAAGAACATGGTAATATTCTCCGGGAACTTCTCGTTAAATTGGGAAGCGGTTTATACTCGTAATCCTAGTTGGAGTAGGATTAGGCGTTGATTGGCGTCGATGCAATCCGTCTGATCGAGTTATCCACGAGAATATTTTTGTGAAAATATTCTTAGGAACTTCTCGATAAATTAGGAAGCGGTTTATACTCATAATCCTAGTTGGAGTAGGATTAGGCGTTGATTGGCGTCGATGCAATCCGTCTGATCGAGTTATCCACGAGAATATTTTTGTGAAAATATTCTTAGGAACTTCTCGATAAATTAGGAAGCGGTTTATACTCGTAATCCTAGTTGGAGTAGGATTAGGCGTTGATTGGCGTCGATGCAATCCGTCTGATCGAGTTATCCACGAGAATATTTTTGTGAAAATATTCTTAGGAACTTCTCGATAAATTAGGAAGCGGTTTATACTCGTAATCCTAGTTGGAGTAGGATTAGGCGTTGATTGGCGTCGATGCAATCCGTCTGATCGAGTTATCCTTAAGAACATGGTAATATTCTCCGGGAACTTCTCGTTAAATTGGGAAGCGGTTTATACTCGCGCTCGATCTCGTCAGGCCATGGGTATTCGTGCTTCAACTTCCCTTCTTCACGATCTTGGCCATCACATTCACCCTCCTCCTCAAATCAACGCTCATCGCTCTCGAGAGGCGGGCGGAGCGCGGAGGCACACGGAGTAGCGAACGCGGGTGGGGCGTCAGCGAAAGCGGGCGGCGCGTGTAGAGTTAGGGTTTGGGTTTTAGGGGAATCGAAAATTAATTTGAGATGAATGAGGCTGGTTGTGATTTTAAATTTTTTCTCGCGGGGGCATCCTGAAAATTCCGTTTAGGATAGTGGGTCCCGCGAGAAAAAATTCAAGTAGAAAATTCCGTCTACAATAGCTAATTTAGACGTTTTCCGTCTAGAATGAATCATTCTATACGGATTATCCTAGACGGAAATAATTTCGTCTAGAATGATTACATTCTAGACGGAAAGGATACTCCGTCTAGGATGCTTCAATTTTCACGTGGTTGATTTTACCTCCTTATTTGTTTATTTTTGATCTTGTCATATTCTAAAGTATGCATGTACACCCAAAAAGTGTACATGTATTATAAGGTTTGCTCATGTATGGAACAAATAAAATTGTGGATTTTCAAAAAGAAAAAAAAGAAAAAAGGAAAAATGATGGAATTGATAATTGTAGGCCATGAAAATGTCGAGTCTGATACCAAATTGCAATGTAATGGATTGCATCTCTTATAATTTAATGCATCTCTTGTAATTTAATATAATGAATTATAGATAAAGTGATATATAAAACTATTATTCAGTCAAAAAGAGCAAGTCATAATCTATTTCACATTTATAACTTATAAGATAATTAATATAGAAAAAGATTGCATTATCAATCATTGTCTTCCTTCTTCTATAGAGCATTGGACTTACAGAAATTATTTTTTTTTTGTGAAAATATTCTTAGGAACTTCTCGATAAATTAGGAAGCGGTTTATACTCGTAATCCTAGTTGGGTAGGATTAGGCGTTGATTGGCGTCGATGCAATCCGTCTGATCGAGTTATCCACGAGAATATTTTTGTGAAAATACTCTTAGGAACTTCTCGATAAATTAGGAAGCGGTTTATACTCGTAATCCTAGTTGGGTAGGATTAGGCGTTGATTGGCGTCGATGCAATCCGTCTGATCGAGTTATCCTAAGAATATATTTTTTTGTGAAAATATTCTTAGGAACTTCTCGATAAATTAGGAAGCGGTTTATACTCGTAATCCTAGTTGGAGTAGGATTAGGCGTTGATTGGCGTCGATGCAATCCGTCTGATCGAGTTATCCTAAGAATATATTTTTTTGTGAAAATATTCTTAGGAACTTCTCGATAAATTAGGAAGCGGTTTATACTCATAATCCTAGTTGGAGTAGGATTAGGCGTTGATTGGCGTCGATGCAATCCGTCTGATCGAGTTATCCACGAGAATATTTTTGTGAAAATATTCTTAGGAACTTCTCGATAAATTAGGAAGCGGTTTATACTCGTAATCCTAGTTGGAGTAGGATTAGGCGTTGATTGGCGTCGATGCAATCCGTCTGATCGAGTTATCCACGAGAATATTTTTGTGAAAATATTCTTAGGAACTTCTCGATAAATTAGGAAGCGGTTTATACTCATAATCCTAGTTGGGTAGGATTAGGCGTTGATTGGCGTCGATGCAATCCGTCTGATCGAGTTATCCACGAGAATATTTTTGTGAAAATATTCTTAGGAACTTCTCGATAAATTAGGAAGCGGTTTATACTCGTAATCCTAGTTGGAGTAGGATTAGGCGTTGATTGGCGTCGATGCAATCCGTCTGATCGAGTTATCCTAAGAATATATTTTTTTGTGAAAATATTCTTAGGAACTTCTCGATAAATTAGGAAGCGGTTTATACTCGTAATCCTAGTTGGGTAGGATTAGGCGTTGATTGGCGTCGATGCAATCCGTCTGATCGAGTTATCCACGAGAATATTTTTGTGAAAATATTCTTAGGAACTTCTCGATAAATTAGGAAGCGGTTTATACTCATAATCCTAGTTGGGTAGGATTAGGCGTTGATTGGCGTCGATGCAATCCGTCTGATCGAGTTATCCACGAGAATATTTTTGTGAAAATATTCTTAGGAACTTCTCGATAAATTAGGAAGCGGTTTATACTCGTAATCCTAGTTGGAGTAGGATTAGGCGTTGATTGGCGTCGATGCAATCCGTCTGATCGAGTTATCCACGAGAATATTTTTGTGAAAATATTCTTAGGAACTTCTCGATAAATTAGGAAGCGGTTTATACTCGTAATCCTAGTTGGGTAGGATTAGGCGTTGATTGGCGTCGATGCAATCCGTCTGATCGAGTTATCCACGAGAATATTTTTGTGAAAATATTCTTAGGAACTTCTCGATAAATTAGGAAGCGGTTTATACTCGTAATCCTAGTTGGGTAGGATTAGGCGTTGATTGGCGTCGATGCAATCCGTCTGATCGAGTTATCCACGAGAATATTTTTGTGAAAATATTCTTAGGAACTTCTCGATAAGATAAAGTGAATGAACCTAGCAGGTACACTGTAGAAGCTATCTTCTTTGACTTCATTTATAATAAAGTTAATTAGCATAAGAAATTGAAGCACACACGTAAAAAAATAAAAACTGATTTATTCCATTTTCTCTGACGTCACTTATTAAAGTTGACAGTGACCTCTTGCAACTTCAGAAATTGAAGAGCCAAATTAAAATGCTTTCTTCTATGCAATAATTTTTGCATGCAGAAGATAAAATAAAAGTTTGCAAACCATATTAGAATTATTTGGACTTAAATAAAGCATAGAAGTGGAGGCCCTGTAAGGCTGTAACCCTAGCAGTTGCTTTGATTGTCTCTGTTGAAGCCTAATCAACCAATCCATGTGAAGGATTTTGGGCCATATTCCTTAAACTAGTATCCACTTTCAGAGGGAAAAAAAAAAAAAAAAAAACTCTTTTCGTTGCAACTTCGTATTGATGCCCTCTGAAGCTCAATTCTGAATACAAATCTCTAGCTTCCAACTGAAGTCGTGGGGTTCCACTGGTCAATATTTGAGTCATCCACCACATGAATACAGAGAGAGAGAGAGCGTGAGAGAGAGAGAGAGAAGGGGCACAAAGTCCAATAAAGTTGGCAGGTTTGCACAGTTCACAGACTGCCATGCCTAAAGTCCAATAAAGTTGGCAGGTTTGCACAGTTCACAGACTGCCATGCCTAAAGTAAAGGCAGAGGAGCTGTTGTGAATTTTAAATGCCTTATGGACTAGTCTTTTGCTCCAAGTCTCCAACCCAAAGTAGGGGTGGCAATTTATGACCCGATCCGTCAACCCGATCCGATCCGACCCGATCCGTTTAAAATGCGTATGGATTGAGTTACATGGGTCGGGTCATAAACGGGTCAACCCAAATTTACCCATTTATTAAATAGGTCAATTCAGGTTGACCTTGCTGACCCGTATAACACAAACACCGACCCGAATAACTAAATGACCCGACTCTCTCTCTTCTCTCTCGTGAACGCTCTCGGGAAAAAGAAAAAAAAAGAAGAGCCCTAGATTTCATCCCCAATCATCATGGTGCTCGAGCGGCGCGAAGCCAAATGCAATTGAGAGAGGCGACGATCGTGGAGGGCGACGATAGGCAAGCTACCGATCGTGGGCTGCGAAGCGAAGGAGGCGGGTGAAGGAAGGGCGGTGAGCGACGAGCGACGGCATGAGCGGAGTGCGGGCGAACCCTTGTCGTAAGTTTTTAACCCTCTCCTTCTCTTATTCTCTATTTTCCCTTTTCTATTTTTTAATTTTGTTTTAGCCCTCAATTCTCAAGTTACATATGAATTCTTATTATCTATTTGATTGTAGTATAATTGTAGTTAATTTTATGAATCTCATGTAGTTCGTAATTTTCATCACAGTTAATGGAGTCTAATTCTACCAATAATTCTATAGAGGATAATGTAGAAGCAGATTCATCTAATGAAGAATTAGAAGACACGTCTGGTCCTGTTCAGAAAAAATCCAAAGCGATAATTGTTAGAACTCGAAAAAGAAAATTAACATCCAAAGCTTGGAAAATGTTTGACCTTGTTGAAACAGAGCGGAAACAATATTCTATATGTACGGTGTGGAATCAAATATATCACGAAGGTAACCATGAGACAAAGAACATGTTAAGACACATGAAAATTTGTAAGAAAGCTACTAGAGAGGATATTGAGGGTCTATCTAATTCAAAAGATTCTATAATGAGTTCTTCGAGATTTAATTTTGACCGGATAAGGTTAGGAGCTTTTAGTCCTACCATCATTATGAACGATTTGCCATTTCAATTTGTTGAGTACGGGAATTCGAGCAATTCTCTCATATCTTTGTGATGACCTATAACACATATCAAAAGAAATACTAAAGCCGATGTTCTTAAACTCTATACAAGAGAGAAAATAGACTAAAAAGCTTTCTACAATTCGGGTAGAATTAACTTGACGTCCGATTTGTGGACATCCATAGCCACCGATGGATACATTTGTCTCACGGCTCACTACATTGATCATGAGTGGAAATTACAAAATCGGGTCCTTAACTTTTCTTATATGCCACCCCTCATTCCGGTGTTGCCATTTGCGAGAAGATTTATAAGTTATTAGTTGATTGGAAAATTGAAAAGAAGTTATTTTCATTCACTCTTGATAATGCCTCCGCAAATGATGTGTTTGTTGATCTATTGAAAAAACAACTTAATTTGAAAGAAGCACTTCTTGGAAAGGGGGAGTTTTTTCATATTAGATGTTGCACACATATCCTTAACTTGATTGTAAAAGATGGTTTAAAGAAGTTGATGGTAGCATTTATAAAATCCGGAAAGCGCAGTATATAAAAGGCTCCCAAATTCGAAAGCAAAAATTTTGGGATTGTGTGTCTCATGAATCATTGGAAGTGAAGAAAAGCTTAAGGCAAGATGTTCCAATAAGATGGAACTCTACTTTTTTAATGTTTGAGAGTGCTTTATACTATCGTCGCGCATTTATCCACATGCAATTGAGAGATTCAAATTACTCAAGTCTTTGTCCATCTCAAGAAGAATGGGATAAGGCCGAGAAAGTTAAGAGATTCTTAGCCACTTTCTATAATGTCACTTGTCTTTTCTCCGGTACAAATTATCCAGTGGCTAATCTCTATTTTCTTCAAGTTTTTGTTGTGCAACGTACTCTAAAAGGTGGGATGGTGGATAGTGATGAATATGTGAAATCCATAGCAACCACAATGTACAAGAAATTTGAAAAATATTGGAGTGAGTACAACGTTCACTTGCTATTGCTTGTATCTTGGATCCCCGATACAAAATGCAATTTGTGGAGTTTTGCTACTTTGGACTATATGGGCGAAATTCTAGAGAACTCAAGAATGTGAAAGACAAACTTTTCTCTCTCTTTGATGAGTACTCAAATAATATTAATATTGATAGAACAAGGAACTTGGAGAGATCGAGCAAGGAGGGAACCACTTGTGGGTATGATGGCACATTAGATCAAGATTGTATTGATGTCTTGAGGGTAACTTCTTTCTTAATCTATTAGTACTTCTTGTAGTTTTAGTATTTCCAATGTATTTATTCTCTCATGTTTTATACTTAGGAATTTGATAGTTTTGAAAGTCAAGAAATTTTTGTTCTCAAAAACTCAATTGGAGCTATATTTGGATGAACCGAGACTTGATCGGTGCTCAACTTGACATCCTTTCATATTGGAAGACTAACCAACATAGATACCCGAGCTCTCTTTGGCACGAGACATAATGGCGGTTCCATTTCCACTGCCCAGAGTACATTTAGTGTGAGCGAAGAATTCTCAACCAATATCGAGCTCTCTTAAGCCTAACAATGTTGAGGCTCTAGTTTGCACGCTGATTGGTTGTATGGTATTAAAGGTAAAGCATTACTTATTTTATCCTTTCAAGTTTTATTATATCACAATCTATGTAGGGTACTTGTACATGGCTTCAGTGTTTCCATTTTCTTGCTAGCTATAGGTGACATGGAAACGGAAATGGATGAGCTTACTGAAGATATTATGCAATTACATATTGGAGAATCTGTACCAACACAAGTATGAATCTCTAACCCTCTTATTTTTTCTATTGCATTAACACTTGTAAAAGTGAGATATACTAATGTTTTCTTATCGCTTTTGTACAAGCAAGAAGATATTTCTCAAATGGGGATCATTCTAGTACAATTTGAAGAAAGCAATTATGACAAGGCTTGTAGATGGGAAGAATATCAATGAAGCTTGTCAAAGTGTTTATTGGGAATATATGCTTATGCTTTGTTGGATAGTATGCAATAGTTGTGGTTTCAGTAAATGTCATAACCAATTGAGAAGATATGAAACTTTACCTGCATGTTGGACAAACTTTTTATGTTTCGTGCTACCTTTCTCCTTTTTTCATTAATTGATGGCTAGTGTTGTGCATTAGTCAGTTCTGTGTTGCATTTCCCTTTTAAATTTTTTGTATGCAACCCTTGATATGATTAATGTTGGAGGTTGGCTCACTGATATGTTTTGGTTTACAGGGTTGGAGTAGTCTTTTGCGGTCGACAATCTCCTGGAGGGCATAACGTTATCTGTGGGCTTTATGATGCTATAAAATCACACAGCCCTAAAAGTTCCTTGATAGGATTCTGCAATATGATATAATATTGCATTGGTTATTGGCATTTATTCTTAATTTCACAGGCATTAGAAAACCAATTATCATTTACAAAGGAAGAAAAAGAAAACTAATCTTGGCTATTAATTAGTCCATATTTATGACTCTTTTACATATAGTGTATTTTCATGTTCTTACCAGAGATGGATTCTTTCACATCTCAAAGTTTTCAGCAGGCTAAACTACCTTATTCATCTTGTTTCAATTCCATACTTATATGGTCATGTTTCATATGCAGTGAGACACTCCTACTATTCTTCTTACCGCAGGTTTTAAATTTCCTTTATTCCTGTCCTCAGGTTTGCACAAGCCTCCTTATTGTTTATTTGTTTACATCTCTTTGTTGCAAGTCATGTTGTGCAAATTTTTAACATTCTTGTCTTCTTAACAGCTTTTCAAGATCATTCCCTGCCCTAGGCATCGTCTGCCAAGGTACTAGCTCATATGATTTGGGAACTCCCATTAAGAATGGCTTACAAAGCGAAAAGTAAAAAATTGCAGATCAAACTGACAGATCTAACACTTCAATATATGTTGCAGATTTGATCCCCAAACGGGGCTGCTGACTGGAACGAAAGATGGGACACTCGTCAACCTATTCCTCAGATTGTTTGGGCGTTGCTCCGAGAAGGTATTGTGCATTAGACTCCTTATTTTTCAGGTAATTGTTCCCCATGACTTAACTGTTGTTATGGTAAATTAGTCTTTGGACATTTCTGCTTCAATGTCCTAGGCGCTAGAGCATCAATACAGTATCAGGCTCAGTTGGAAGGCTACCATTTAGATTATCAATATTACTTTTTAGAATTGCAAACTCTCCTCTCACAGAATAAACTATCCTTATGATATTAGAGTTGGTTATTTCTGGTTACATAAAGTGGTGAGAAGAGAACAGAAATGAATCGAGGGAGATGCATTTGTTTCAATATCATGCTGTGCAGGCTGGAAAATTTTTCAATGGTGCAAAATCAATAGCTTTAGTACTATATTCTGCTTTTTCCTCTCTTTTCTATTTCACTGCTCTCGGTAACCAAAGTGATGAGTATCTTCTGTGTTCTTCCACTTAATATAGTTTGAATCAGATGAGATTCCAGCTCTCAGTTTAAAGTTATCTTCTTATTTCAGCTATGACACATATTTTTGTTACAGGCTTTGGCATGCCTTGCCTGTTTTGGGCTGAGATACATGCTTGCTGGTTGGTACAAGTGAATGCAAGAAAACACGGAGAAAGCTTCACTTGAACAAGTGCAGGCTTGATGGTGTTGGTGTTAGTGAGAATTGATCCTGATGATGCATGGCCTGATCTCACACCGATGTGGGGAGATATGCTCGAGGCCATTCAATAAATGAGTCAGCTGGAAGAGGACTAGATAAGCTGACATCTTGCGGCTTGCTGATTTACTGTATGTGCACTGCTACCATCCAGCTATAATGTCAGGTGGCTTTAGAGCCGAGGGTGAGGATCCCGCTTTTTAGACTAATGTTCAGTGTTTGACGGATGTTATTTGTATACAAAACCTAGTAGTATAGTTTCTCTACAATCAAAGATGTAGAGAATCTTCTTTAGCTCGTGTCATCATTTTGTTATTTTAAATTGTAATTTTGTTTGTGTAGGGACAAGTACTTTTGTTCGCGACTATACATTTGGGTTGTTTCATTCATGGAAAGGAACGGGGCATTACAATGTTGTACTCTTATTTGTCTTTTTTAAGTTGTGATATTCCACAGGTGAAAACTGCGATATTCCACAAGATTTCGGAGTTTGAATAGGAACTGAAGGCAACATTGCCGAAGGAAGTCGAGGGGGGTGAGAGTGGCGTTTGAGAATGGGAGTTTGGCTATTCTGAATAGAATCAAGGAATGTAGGTCTTATCCTTTGTATAGGCTTGTGAGGGAGGAGCTCAGAGCTAGTGATCTCACCGGAGAGAAGGTGACGACGCCGGGAGAAGAGTTCGATAAGGTGTTCGACGCGATTTGCGATGGGAAGTTGATCGATCCGATGCTCGAGTGCTTGTCGGAGTGGAACGGAGCTCCGATTCCCATTTGCTAGAATTTAGGTTTTATTTCTTGTCATGGTGTCTTTTAAGGTTTGTTGTTTGTTGTGTTTGTTCTTATTTGTTTTGAGAGCGTTGATTCATGAAGTTGCAGATATACAATATATATAAATAAATGGATTATTACAGTCTGATGAATGTTTGTTCATTTTGATTGGTCATGATCTTTTAAGTCATCAATCTTTGGTTTCTTGAATACAATTTGTCGTTAAATCAACATAAAAACCATCCCCACAATTTAAAGTTAAGAGGAAAACAAGATCAAAACACGCATAAGTTCATTACATCATTCTAGCTTAGCCAACGATACACCTCTTTGACTGAAAGGCATACATCAAGAATCAAGATACAGATGAAATACTTGGTCCTTCCACCTTCAACTTGCAAGCAAACATGGACTGCAAAAAAAAAAAAAAAACCTATAAACAGGTCATTTGGGTTATACGGGTCGGGTCGGGTAACCCGTTTAATAAACGGGTCGGGTAGCATTGACCCGTTTATTAAACGGGTCGGGTCGGGTCACACTTATACAGTTGGGGTCAACTATGACCCGACCTGACCCAACCCGACCCGACCCGTTTGCCACCCCTAACCCAAAGTAAAGGCAGAGGAGCTGTTGTGAATTTTGACTGCCTTGTGGACTAGTCTTTTGCTCCAAGTCTCCAACCCAAAGTTGTGAATTTTGAATGCCTTGTGGACTAGTCTTTTGCTCCAAGTCTCCAACCCAAAGTACCTAGTCTTTTGCTCCCAACCCAAAGTACCGCATTTGATTTACAAGTGAAAATAACAGTTTAACTTGAGTTGCAAAGTAAGCTAAGATGAGAACCACGTTGATTGGAGTCTTGCTGAGTGTGTTAAAATTACTGGCGTCTTGATCAACACTACAAAAACTAGCTACTTTAATCTGGATTTCAGTCATATTAGTCAAATAAATATTTGAGTTATATTAGTAAAAAAAAAGTAACATCTAAAATCATACTGCGTGATAAATTTGAAGGAAGAAGTAGCTAGATTCACAATCACCAGAATACATATGAAGAATATATGAAAATAAAACTACACAAATTTAGCACATAAGCACTCAAAACCTAAAAGCTTACAAACCAATACAATTCTTAAACAAAAATCTAAACTTATCAAAAGAATTGATCCCAGAGAACCTAAATAACAATCTAATGCAAAATTCAAAATACTCTTCCCCCAATTCACAACATCACATTAATTTCTATGTCTTTATTCAAATCACAAAATTAAAAGCCCTAAAATGTAAGTTATAGAATAATTACCTGAAAACGGTAGCAAATGGCGACGCAAAAAGCACTTAACAACCCTAAAAGCAGTCGATGACCCTCTTGCCTCCACGATCTAGCCAAAACAAAACGAATTGAGCGCAATTGGGTGAAAACTAGGTTTATGGTTTTCCTCAGCGAGAACTTACTCTGATGATGGAGGCGTTGAGAGCGAGGAGGCAGCAGAAGAGATTGCTAGAGGGGGAGAGAGAGAGAGAGAGAGAGAGAGAGAGAGAGAGAGCAACGGTGAGGCAAGAGAGAGAGGACGAGGGCGAGGCGAGCGAGAGAGAGAAAGAGAGAGGACGAGAGCAAGGGCGGGTGAGGGGAGAGAGAGAAAGAGAGAAAATATCCTCTTTCTGTTAACGTGTTGGATCGGGTATTCTTGTACTTTGTTCTTTTATTTTTCATCATTTGCGATGAAATATTCCGTCGCAAACATGTCACAAATGCTTCTTTTCAGAAAATAAAAACCTCTGCAATAGATTTATGTAGCAACAAAATAAAAATCCAATTGTAATGGATTTGTGAGAGAACTTCCGTTGGTATTGATTTTCATTGCTAAGAGCGACTACTTTTACTTCTGTAGCAGATTCCGTCGCAAATAAGTATCACAATTGTCCCTTTTTCTTGTAGTATGCAAGGTAAGTAAAATAGATAGGTATAAATTAAGCAATTGGAAAATCTGAAAGTTAGTATCAAACAGTGAGGTGTGCAATTCTTGTTATCCTCTCATCCTTCAAGCCCCTCCTTGCCTACAGTCAAAACCATCAATTATGTGTCCCCTATCTAACTTTTTTAATTAAATGTACCAATCTAATGTTAGTGCGTGCATAAATAGGCACAGATCAACCTCACAATGTGATGTAGCAGAAGCGTAATCAAAAGAAATAACTACTCGTTCTCGTACGAGCAAAATGACACAAACCCTAGAAAACCCTAGGAATAGAAAACTTTGAGATTAATAATAACCAATCTGAAAAATAACATAGAGTTCATCCTCCTTATATAGGGTGTAAAACAAAGCAAAAGTACTAAAATAACCTCTCCTAAGACAATTAGACTTTCTAAAAATAAAAAGACATTCCTAAGACAATTAGACTTCCTAAAATAAAAAGACATTCCCAAGACAATTAGACTTTCCAAAATAAAAAAGATATTCCTAATACAATTAGACTTCCTAAAATAAAAAGACATTCTATAAAAAACTAGAAACCAATTTGAACCAAAATTCTTCCAAAAATATCAATTATTGCCCCCGCATCATTCTCCTCTCCTCAAACAAAACTCGTCCTCGAGTTTGGATGAAGGTAAAGCGGCTTGATTGGGTGAAACTCAGTCAAATCAACAATCTTCTTCATCTTAAATTTGTGGCGGGTTCTCTTAGGCACTGGTTCCTTGCGCAGATGACCAATCATCAGATCTCCCTCATCAAACAATTTTAAATGATGATGTTTATCAGCATCCGAACCCTGCACAAAAAGAAAAGAACTAACCTTCGGCTTCGCAATTTCTACACTTGGTTCACTTCGACATGGAGCAAGTGTAAACCGAACGCCATCTTTCTGACAAGAGTAAGTTCTCTTCTTGCTATAGTGAATAGCATCAAGATCAAACAAATTGATCCAACTGATCTTGTGCCTATGCGGGTGCTCCTCTAACAATGCTACGTCATCATGTATGACCATCAATTTTTCATCTAATTGCTTGACAGGTGCAACAACAACTTGATTGTTCTGTCTAACTTTGTCCATATAGCCACCTTGTAGTTTTGTTTTGTTTAGAGGCTTTAATGTCTGACCTGCAACATCCCTAGGGATTTCAGAACTTTCAAAAACATAGGTGTCTTTCATCTTTACGCTTGTGTTGTTCGAAGCATCCATCAAACTATTTCGTGTGGGATCATCAACTTCCTGTTCTAGGCTTGGTAAAGATTTACCATTCATCCTTGTAGCAAAACTGAGATTGTCTTCCGTGGATTCTGCTTGTTTGGTTGCAACCTCCAATATTTCCACACTCATAGAAACCATACTTGGTAGAGTATCAAGTTCTTGGTGTTAATTTTTAAACTGAGTAAATATGGTCTGCTCATAATCCACAGGCAAGAATCTCGATCGCAGCTCTCTCTCCATGCGACGCCAAGTACGAATTGCCGGTTTGTGTTGACAAGTCCGATTAAGTTGGAGTTGATCCCACCATGCTTCAGCTCTACCTCACAACTTTTAGGCCACCAAAGAAACTTGCTTCCCTTCCGGGATGGGCTGAAACTCGAAAAACTTCTCGATCTGGTGAAGCTAATCAAGGAAGTCTTCAATGTTGATGTTACCCCAAAAGTAGGAAAGATCCTTAACCATAGCGCGGTAATCAGGACCATGTCTCCCTTCATCAAGAGCAACATCTTCCTCAGTCACTCCAAAATCTTCCATATCTGAGTTCTCACCATCTTGATTTTGGCGTTGAGCACGAACACCAGCCCTGGCAGGTCGATCATGGGCAACATCCCGGGCACGCACCTCGTCATTGACTTCATGTCGGTTCCCTCTGTATATGGCAGTTGTCAAGTTCCTCATCGCTGTGACGATTTCGTCAACACGTTGATCTAGGGCATCAACTCGCTGCGCAAGATCAGGGGGAGGGTGATTAACTTCGTTATCGTTGGTGGCCATATGATGCAGAGGCAATAATTGATATTTTTGGAAGAGTTTTGGTTCAAATTGGTTTTTTAGTTTTTTATGGAATGTCTTTTTATTTTAGGAAGTCTAACTGTCTTAGGAATATCTTTTTATTTTGGAAAGTCTAATTGTCTTGGGAATATCTTTTTTTTAGAAAGTCTAATTGTCTTAGAATGTCTTTGTTTTAGGAAGTCCAATTGTCTTAGGAGAGGTTATTTTAGTACTTTTGCTTTGTTTTACACCCTATATAGGGGATGAACTCTATGTTATTTTTCAGATTGGATATTATTCTCTGTTTTCTTCCTAGGGTTGAAGAGCTGCTATTGCATAGAACCAGTAGTTATTTCTTTTGATTACACTTCCGCTACATCACCATAGTAGGAAATAGCCTGTCTCTGAATACCAACTGATGTAGCGGAAGCGTAATCAAAAGAAATAACTACTCGTTCTCGTACGAGCAAAACGACACAAACCCTAGAAAACCCTAGGAATAGAAAACTTTGAGATTAATAATATCCAATCTGAAAAATAACATAGAGTTCATCCCCCTTATATAGGGTGTAAACAAAGCAAAAATACTAAAATAACCTCTCCTAAGACAATTGGAGTTTCTAAAAACAAAAGACATTCCTAAGACAATTAGACTTCCTAAAATAAAAAGACATTCCCAAGACAGTTTGACTTTTCAAAATAAAAAGATATTCCTAGGACAATTAGACTTCCTAAAATAAAAAGATATTCCATAAAAAACTAGAAACCAATTTGAACCAAAACTCTTCCAAAAATATCAATTATTGCCTACGCATCACAATGCTAATGCTTAAACTATCAAAGTACGAGTTTGGATTGTTCTCGCCTTAGACTATAGAGGAGACAAATCTTTGCCATAAAGCATCCTTCTAATGGAGGGATTATTTTTAAATTTTTATTAGTTTTCAAAGGATTTTATATAATCATAAAATAAAATTAAATCACCAAATCAAGACTAGTATTGGAAAATGCTCTTTTAATTATGGAGATCCTACAAGGTGTCATTTTATCCATTAAAATTAAGATTAATAATGAGGATTTAAAATTAGATATTTTTAATTATCACATAACCGAGAGGATCTCAATTCAAGACTAAGATAATCAACCGTCTTTTGAAATTTTAAGCTCAAAATCATCATTTGGTTTAAAAATGGGATAATGCAATTTCGTTGAAAGAAAATGGGAAATATTGATTCTGGAAATCCGAAGTCAGGATTTCAATCAGGCGAGAACAGAAAAAGGATCCTCTCTTTCATAAACTCTGGATCAATCGAATATCGCTCTGGTCACCATCATCATCTCGTCAACTACAATGCTTAAAGGAGAAAGAGAGAGAGAGAGAAAGAGAGAGCTGGAATCCGTCGAAATAAGGGAGAAATCACCAAAGAACGGAATAGGGGAGTGGGAGAGGGAAAGGGAGGTTGGGGATTGGAAGGAGAGGAGAGAGATTGATATTTTTTGCAAATATTAAAATTTAGAGGATAAATATGTAATACGATAGATTTGAGAGATATATCAATATGTATAGGGAAACATGAACCTAAGGAGGCTCATTAGATTGCATCTAAGGATGCGCCTACGGGGCAGCATCTAAGGAGCTCTAATTCTCAGCTGTACCCTTTCTTCTTTACTCTCACAAATCAAAATTTTCTCAAGATCCTGCCCTCTCTTTGCTCAAGATCTGACTCACGTGGAAGCTCCGCCGCCACCAGGTCGCCTTGACGCCGCAAAACTCCCGCCCCCTCTTTGCTCAGATCTGCCCTCTCTTTGCTCAGATCTGAAGCTCGACCACGTCAACTTGACGACGCCACCAGCTCGCCTCGACGCCGTTGTAGAGCTCGGCCACGTTGCCTCGATGCCGCCACAAAGCTCTGCCCCCGCAGAGCTCGACCACGTCACCTCGATGCTGCCGCAAAGCTCCATCGCTGCAGAGCTCGAGCAACTCTCCTCGACGCCTCGACCTCCTCGATCGCTCTCTCATGTTGAAGCCTTGGACAGCGGAACGAGAAAACCACAAATAGAAAGCCAAAACACAATAAAGAGTAAAGACACGAGATTTCGTGGTTCGGCAAGTTGCCTACGTCCACGCGGGGAGGAGGAGGATTTTCACCAATAGAAAGAGAATACAAATTAGGATTACAAGTTCTCACAAATAAACCCTAAAACAAACCTCTCAATCTCTCAAAGATCTCCTCTCCAAAGATGCACAAAACCCTCTCAAAGGCTCCAAAGCGTGCTTGAAAAACTTCCTAATAATCGGGTTTAGGGTTATATATAAACTCTAAGCGAACCGAGTTTAAAACCAAACCGTGTTGAATCTGCCCGGATTAGTCGACTACTACCAGATTAGTCGACTAATGCACTGTAGATTAGTCGACTACAAAGCAGTTAGTCGACTACTCGTTTCGGCCAAAACACGCTTTTTGTCCTTTGATTAGTCGACTACAATGCCTAGTAGTTCGACTCGAAACTTGTCTTGTGCATGTTTTGTGCATGTTCTACAATTCTCCACCTCGTACATCATTTGATTTACCTCAAATTTTGGGCCGAACACCGAAGAACACCAAGAAGATCTAGAGATCTCCATCACCAATCGGGCCAATCCGGTACGCCACTTTGCAGCGGCTGCCCTCCCTCCAGGGATCAAGCTCATCGTGGTTCACCTCAAATCATCTCCACCTTACCCACGCACCGAGAGACCATGCCCTCTTAGGCGGATCAACAGTTGATATGAAGCAAGTCTAAGCAATGCTTAAACTTACTACACTGACCACCTTGGTTAACATGTCGCGGGATTCTCATTCGTGTGCACCTTCATGAGAGAAATATCACCTTCCTCTATGACATCAGCACAAAATGATACGACATCGATATGCTTGATGCGAGCATGATGAACTGATTCTTCGCCAAGTGAATTGCACTCATTTGTCACACCACAAGTTCACGTTTTCTGCTCAATCCCCAAATCGTCTAGAAGACCCCACAACCACAATGCTTCCTTCACTCCCTCGCCATGGCCATGTACTTTCGGCCTCTGTAGTAGAAAGTGCCAGCGTAGTCTGTAACATCGATCGCCAACTAGGAGCTCCATGTATCTTAAATACATAACCCGTAGTAGATCGCCGTCTATCTAGATCGCCCGCATAATCGAGTCCACAAACCCGTCAATCGACATGTTTCTCCACCAAAACCTGGGCCAGTATCAGCGGTACCCTTTAAGTACACGAGGACCCACTTCACTTTGCTTCCCGGTCGCCTTTCCGGATTCGCCATGAATCACCGACCACTAACCGCTGTGAAATATGCAGTGTACACACCATTGCATACATTAAAGCGCCATTTGCACTAGCATAGGAACCGCATGTGGCCTTCTCTTCATTTGTAGTGGGAGATTGATTACCGAAAGCCTAAAGTGTGGAGCCAATGGAGTCACCACCGACTTAGCACTTTGCATCCAGAACCTCGCGATCACCGGCTCTATGTAGCCGCCGACTCAAGAACAATCGTCGATTGGCGCTCTCTTCTAATCTCCATACCCGGTATTTTCCTAGCGGCACCCATGTCCTTCATCTCGAACTCTTCACCAAGTTGAGATTTCAACCTATCTATCTCCACCACGCTCTTAGAAGCAATAAGCATGTCATCCACATACAAAGAAGATAGATAAAATTACCTCATGAAGCTTCGAATGTAAACACAACAATCATGATCGCCGGAAAACCCATGCTTCAAAGATGAAGGAGTCAAATCGCTTGTACCAGCTGGGGAGATTGCTTTAATCCATACGATGACTTCCTCAAGCGACACACATGATTCTCCTTATCCTCAACCTTGTAGCCCTCGGGTTGATGCATGTAGATCTCTTCATCCAAGTCTCAGTGCAAGAAGGTCATTTTAACATCGAGTTGATCTAGCTCAAAATCACCATGAGCAACAATACTCAGCTAGCAGAATAGAAGTGTGTTTCACCACGGAGAAAATATCTCATTGTAATCCACACCCTCTTTTTGTGCAAAACCCTTAGCTAGCCTCGCCTTATCTTACACCACCGAACTCTGAAAGATCTTCCTTTCTTTTATACACCCACAACCAATAGCTTTTCTTCCTATGGGCAATGGGACCACCTCCCATGTATGATTCTTCGAAGAGATTCCATCTCTTCCTCCATCGCACCAACCAACTCTCACTATCCTTGTCCGAATAGCTTCCTTGAAGGAGGCCGCTCGTCCTCCTCCACAGAGTCGTATTCAACCATATTTGCCCGTAGTGCTTCAGGGGTTGATCAGCCCCTGACTTGAGAACCTTGTATCCAGAACCTCGCGATCACCGGCTCTATGTAGCCCGCCGACTCAAGAACAATGTCGATTCGCGGCTCTCTTCTAATCTCCATACCCGGTATTTTCCTAGCGGCACCCATGTCCTTCATCTCGAACTCTTCACCAAGTTGAGATTTCAACCTATCTATCTCCACCGCTCTTAGAAGCAATAAGCATGTCATCCACATACAAAGAAGATAGATAAAATTACCTCATGAAGCTTCGAATGTAAACACAACAATCATGATAAGCCGGAAAACCCATGCTTCGGCATGAAGGAGTCAAATCGCTTGTACCCTGGGGAGATTGCTTTAATCCATACAGTGACTTCCTCAAGCGACACACATGATTCTCCTTATCCTCAACCTTGTAGCCCTCGGGTTGATGCATGTAGATCTCTTCATCCAAGTCTCCGGTGCAAGAGAACATTTTTAACATCGAGTTGATCTAGCTCAAAATCACCATGAGCAACAATACTCAATAGCACCGAATAGAAGTGTGTTTCACCACCGAGAAAATATCTCATTGTAATCCACACCCTCTTTTTGTGCAAAACCCTTAGCCACTAGCCTCGCCTTGTATCTTACACCACCGAAGCTCAAAGATCTTCCTTTCTTTTATACACCCACTTACAACCAATAGCTTTTCTTCCTATGGGCAATGGGACCACCTCCCATGTATGATTCTTCAGAAGATTCCATCTCTTCCTCCATCGCACCAACCAACTCTCACTATCCTTGTCAGAATAGCTTCCTTGAAGGAGACCGCTCGTCCTCCTCCACCCAGAGTCGCGTATTCAACCATATTTGCACGCCCATAGTGCTTGGGGTTGATCAGCCCCGGCTTGAACACCTTGTATGCTCGCTTTGGCCTAGTGGAAGCCAAATTATCCTCGAGCTTACATTTGTTGTAGTGCTGTGTATTTTCTCTTGAACCTCCTCTGCTCAAGCTCATCATCTACGACTTCCCACTTGAGCACGATTAGAACCTAGTTGGTCTTTAGGTTCTATTTCAATAACACGAGACTTAGAAGTCTCCCCGTCATAACACCATCATCCTTGGGCGCCCTAGCAATCATGGATTTCTCATCAAAGGTAACATCCTGGCGATCCGCGAACTTGAATCTTAGGTACACCAAAGCGATAGCCTTTTCATGCTTGCATATCGAAGAATATTGCCTTCTTGCCCTCGCGTCAAGCTTTCCCTCGTTGGCGTGATGTAGTGCGTACATCAGAAATTGCGAGCATCATATCTGCGCATATCCGACCACACCACATGGGGTGTATCACCATCAATGTCGAATGTGGTGAGCGGTTCACAATGTAACAAAATTTTAGCCAGCTTACGCCCATTAGTTGCCCGATCACGCATAAGATCGCATACTCACTTGCTTTCTCCGGGTGTTGGTTCGATCTCTCGCGACCCCATTACTGCGTGGTGTAGACGACTATCGGTCGTCGAACAATTCCCTCGATCGCGAACTCCTTGAAAGCACCATGCAGTATACTGTATGCCGTTATCGGATCTGGCGTCTTCAATTTCTTTCACGTCTGTTCTCAACCATTGTTCTCCACTTCTTGAATGTCTGAACACCTCATTCTTGTGCTTGATAAATCCAAGCATACCTAGAATAATCATCTATAAGCGAGACATAATACACAGAACCACCCAGAAGTTATGCGGCCGGACAAAATCCGTGTGCACATAATCTAGTATCCCTCTGCTAGACTTGCGTTTCGACTTGACCGTGTGACTTTCCATACACACAATCCTGCAAAAATCCATGCTAGGTTCCTTGATTCTTCGGACCCTCTTTACCAAGAACTAGACCCTTCTCGACATATGCCCAGCCGCTATGCCATAACCGTGTGTGCTCACATGGGTCTCCGCTTCCTTGGTTCCAGGCTGCATCTCTGTCACCGTCGTGCACGAGAGTATATAGATTGCAGCGTGGCGAACACCCTTCATCACTACTAAGGAACCACGAACAACCTTCTTCACTCCGTTTTCGAGTCACAATCACGCAACCACGGAGTCCAAGCACCAATGAGATAAGATTCTTCCGCAAGTCGAGAACATGCCTCACATCCGTCAAGGTTCGAACCACTCCATCATGCATCTTGATTTTGATATTACCTAGCCCATTTGTTTTATAAGCATGGTTATTCCCCATCAATCTGTTCCACCATCAATGCCTGTAGGTAGTAAACCACTTCCTATTTGGACACATATGGTAAGACAACGGAATCAAGTATCCACTTCCAGGAGATATCCTGCCACCCATGGTAGTGGCGTTGAAAAATACTTACAAGATCCCGAAACCAACTTCGTGAAATTGGCGGAATGACAACCCATGCCGAATGGTGCGGGCGTGCGCGCCGGCGGACCTCGCCATTTAGCGAGCCTCGTGTTCACGAAGCCTCGACTCATTTTGGCGAGCCTCCGTGTTGTTCGCTTGGCGAAGCCTCGGCTCATTTTGGCGAGCCTGCCGTGTTCTTGGCGAAGCCTCGGCTCATTGGTGAACCTCGTCTTACGGCGAACCTGCGTCTTTGGCGGACCTCCGCCATTTGAAACCTGTGTTCACTTGGCGGCCTCGGCTCAGCGGGCCACCGGGTTCATTTGGCGAGCCCGTGTTCACTTAGCGGCCTCTGACTTCAATTTGGCGAGCCTGGGGTTCATTTGGCGAGCCTGCGTGTTCACTTGGCGAAGCCTCGGCTCATTGGCGAAGAACCTGCGTCTTCGGCGAACCTGGTCTTTTGGCGGACCTGCGCCATTTGGCGAGCCACCGTGTTCACTTGCGAAGCCTCGACTCATTTTGGCGAGCCTGCGTGTTCACAGCGAAGCCTCGGCTCGACCGGCGAACCTGTCTTACGGCGAACCTCGTCTTTTGGCGGACCTGCGCCATTTGGCAACCGTGTCACTTGGCGAAGCCTACGGCTCAATTGGCGAGCACCGGGTTCATTTGGCGAGCCTCGTGTTCACGAAGCCTCGGCTCATTGGTGAACCTGCGTACGGCGAACCTGCGTCTTTTGGCGGACCTCGCCATTTGGCGAGCCTCGTGTTCACTTGGCGAAGCCTCGGCTCATTTTGGAAGCCTCGTGTTCACTTGAAGCCTCGGCTCATTTTGGCGAGCCTCGTGTTCGCGAAGCCTCGGCTCATTCGGCGAACCTGCGTCTTGGCGAACCTCGTCTTTTGGCGGACCTGCGCCATTTGGCGAGCCTCGTGTTCACTGGCGAAGCCTGGCTCAATTTGGCGAGCCCGGGTTCATTTGGCGAGCCTGTTGTTCACTTGGCGGCCTCGGCTCAATTTGGCGAGCCTCCGGGTTCATTTGGCGAGCTCGTGTTCACTTGGCGAAGCCTCGGCTCATTGGCGAACCTGCGTCTTCGGCGAACCTCGTCTTTTGGCGGACCTGCGCCATTTGGCGAACCTCGTGTTCACTTGAAGCCTCGGCTCATTTTGGCGAGCCTGCGTGTTCACGGCGAAGCCTCACTCATTCGGCGAACCTGCGTCTTGGCGAACCTCGTCTTTTGGCGGACCTGCGCCATTTGGCAAACTCGTGTTCACTTGGCGAAGCCTCGGCAATTGAGCCTGCGGGTTCATTTGGCGAGCCTGTGTTCGCTTGAAGCCTCGGCTCATTCGGCGAACCTGCGTCTTACGGCGAACCTGCGTCTTTGGCCGGACCTCGCCATTTGGCGAGCCTCGTGTTCACTTGCGAAGCCTCGGCTCATTTTGGCGAGCCTGCGTGTTCACGGCGAAGCCTCAGGCTCATTTCGAACCTGGGTTCTGGCGAACCTCGCGCCGGCGAACCTGGCCTTTTGGCGAACCTCGGTTCCTTCGGCGAACCTCGGTTCCTTTTGACGAACCTCGCCGTTTGGCGAACCTCGCCAATTGGCGAGCCTCGTGTTCACTTGGCGAAGCTCCAGTTCATTTTTGGCGAACCTCGGTTCCTGCTGGCAAACCTCGGTTCATTCGGTCGAACCTTGTATTCGTTTGGCGAGCCTCGGTTCCTTTTAGCGAACCTCGAACCTCGTGTCGTTTGAACCTCGTCTTGAGGCACCTCGGCAAATCGGTAGAGCACCTCGGCCAACTTAGCCGAGGCACCTCGGCTGGTTAGCAGAGGCACCTCGGCTGGTTAGCAGAGGCACCTCGACCAACTTAGCCGAGGCACCTCGGCCAACTTAGCCGAGGCACCTCGACCAACTTAGCCGAGGCACCTCGGCTGGTTAGCAGAGGCACCTCGACCAACTTGGCCGAGGCACCGACGCTGACAGACAAGCCCCCGACTTGTATAAATGGGAGGCGGTGGAGGCTTCGGGGGATTTTTGGGGAGATCTTTTGGAAGCTTGACTTTGGCGGATCTGCTTGAGCTTTGGGCTGATTTTTGCGATTCAAACCGGCGGCGGTCAGCGTCGGATCTACAAAGCAAAGATGGCGAATTGGTCGAACTCTGAGATACCCTCTAGATTAAGCCGTCTTAATCTCGGGGATATGTTGTGATTTCTCCTAGTAGATCTCACCCGTTCGGCGATCTTCTCCTTCGTGAGTCACGATCCCGCTGGCGATCCTCTCGCCGTGAGTGTGATCCCCTCGGTAACCGTTTCCTTCGTGAAGCGAGCCCTTCGTCTGTAGTTCGAACGGGTTTCCACGGATCGAATTGCGGTGGTCCACGGACACAAAAGTCCGACACGGGCAAAGAACCCGCATGGCGAGAATCTCGATATAGCGAGATCCTCGTGTTTGTTCACTAAGGAAAAAGTTGTAATCTTTTTTGATTTTCATTGTAAGCCTTATAAAAAGGCGATATTTTTCTTTGAATTTGTTTGAGCGACGAAGTTTGTAACAGTTCAAATCAATGACAATCAAACCGACTTTTATCGCGAACAAGGCGACCACCGGTGGGAGCCACCGCCTCCAATTGGAGGTCGGTCGATGCTGCAGGATCCCTATCCCGGTGGAGGAAGAGGTCGAGTTCGAGTTCGACCAGCGAGAAATGCGAGTATCTTTCCTCGTCCTCCGAGATCGACTCTCCCGCCCGCTCAAGAAGGACTCATTGTAAGGAGAACCCGATGGGCCTCCGATGTAGAGCCCGGGGCGGTGAGTCCAACCCGGCCTTGGCGAAAATCCCCTCCGGCCCGAAGTCAGATGGCCGAGATGAACGCCGATGATGCGCTGCACTCTCAGCGAGCCGCCAAAGCGACAAAGCATGGCGGCGCAAACATGCCAAGGCCATGCAATCCGTGGATGGGGTCCTTCTGGCGGATCTAAGATCGGACTACGCAGAGGCTTCAACCTCAAGTGATCGACGGTCTATCAAGCCGTCAACCAACGAGTGGGTCCGTGTCAAGCGGAACGCTCCACACACTCGAGGCGTCGAGGCGCCGCACACTCGCTAGCTGTGAGCACGAGCTTTGGTACGGCGGGCTCGTGGAATTGAAGGAGGAGGTGGTAAAGAGGCCTGGCAGTACACCGGTTTGGAGGCCCAAGTCGGCGGTGCCCCAACCCGGTTGCCCACGCTCTGTCTCGGCACTTAAGCCGAAGGCTATAAGCGTCTCAAGTTCAACACCAAAGCCCAAGACCGGCCGAGCCTCAAGGTCAAAGGTGCACGCACGAGCCGTGGTGAAGCCAACTCCGTCACCACCACCAAACCAACTATCAGGATCGCTTGGGTCCCCGAAGGGATCACGGGTCCTCCTCATACAGAGGTCGCAGTTCGAAAAGGGCCGGAGATTCTGCAACCTCACCAACCGGATTAAAGATCGAAGTCAGAGTCCCTGAAACTTCAGCTCACATAGCGGAAGTCAAAGCGGTTTTTCGGTAGTTTTGGCCATTCTCGGAAGGAGGCGCTCTCGTCGATGGCGGCAGCGTTATACAGAGATCGCACCAACACAGCCGGTGCTCCGGTACACCTGCGAATCGGCAATGCGTACAAGAGTGCGAGAAAATCTCGAAGGGATTCCCCTAAATTGGCGGTCATGCTTGTCGTCAAGCTCATCAAGACGGTGCTTTGAATGCAATTGCCGTCAAGAAACTCGAAGGGTATCGGTCTTCGAGGCTTAGCACCAACAGCGAGACCTAGGTCAAGGCGACTCAGTCGAAGGATGACATCGAGAGGATGAGTTGCGAAGGTCACTAATAACATGACCGCAAATAATCGTCGTCACGGGCCATCCCGGCACATCATAGCGGTTAACTTCGTTTGCGGTCGGGACTATCCGGCGGTCGAATCGACAAGCTTGAAAGGGATACGCGGAGGATGATCGTCGGATATTGGCTCGCAATTGCCTCGATCATCGTATCTAGCGAAGGAGCCCCAAGCGCTTATGATCGATGCAGATCAAGTGGCTAAAATGCTAGGCAAGCGTTGAATAAGCAGCGGAAAACTTCAAGCTAGAGATGAAAGGCCACATCACGATGATGAAATGCATGACCACCAGATCAAGCCTTGGCGAAACAGGGTGAATCGAGTCGGCGTATCAACATCGATCAAGATAGCGGTGATTGAGACCGGGAGGAAATACAAGAGGATGATAACCCTCTGAACCATAGCGTTGGGCATAGCGTAGATATCATTGCTCACGAGCGAGAAGATCAAAGACCTGAGAGCAAAATCAACTCATTGATTTCCGCTCAAGAGGTGAAGAAGCAATTATTCCTTGCCCATACAGGGAATGGGAATCAATCCGTACCGTCTAAGTTTAATTTAATAAACTTCACACCGTTTGGCGGGAAGGGTTCCCCGACACTTGATCTACTTCAAGTCGCATCGGGGGTAATATCCAGGAAGCGAGCCCACGATGGTTCGGTGATTCGTTGGCACCCTTGAGGGCATTGATGGTACCACCGTCTTAAGCGGGGAGCATTCACGTTTGGGGCGACATGGAGTCTAGCTTCCTCACCAATTTCTTCGATGGCGATACGAAGTATCGTCGGGACATTGCAGCGAAGCAAAAGCGGAGAAAGCGTGGATATCTTTGTCAAGCGATTCGGAACAAGGCAATGAACTGTCGGGATCCAATAACGAGGAGTTCATCCTCGGACCTGCCACAACAACTTATCAATAGAAGTGCTTTCGAGGCAATGGGGGCGGCATCGTGTATAGCGATGGAAGGACTTGAAGGTTCGTGGAGAAACAAGGCGAAAAGATTCCTCAAGAGGAAAAGGCGAAAGAGGCCACCGACACGAAGCTCCAAGCGCAATTTTGTCCCAGCGGCAAAGGGAAAGAAACAAGCCAAGGCGGTAGTTCGCGAACCAAGCGTTCCAACTCAACCCCAGCGGCGGCAACAACGGCGTCGCCGCGGGCACAATCCGCGGTGGCAGCGGGTCGCAGAAACAAAAGGCCTCGAGCCAATATTCCCAGTCCTATTCCTTTAGGCGGCGAGATTCACGGTCTCTTCAAGTATCTTGTCGAAAATAACAAGATTAAGCTCCCTCGATTGAGAATCAAGAAGAAGCAATGAGACGAATGACCCAAAATATTGCGGCGTATCACGGGCAATTCATCACCCACTAAATCTGTTTTATTTAAGGATAAAATTCAAGCTTTAATTGGCGTAGGGGTCATCACTATGAAGCCGTCCAAAGAAAAGAAGGTCGGGCGAATCACGGTGTCCATAAGTTTTGGTCGATTGCCCTTGACATGGTTTGAGCCTAAACCGATTGGTCAAAGTCGCGATGAAGGCGGTGAATGGCGACCCACGAACAGCGCCCGGAAAGGACTCGTGTATTATCTGACCCCAAATGGCAAAATCACGTGGGTCCACGGACGATTAAAGATGAGCAATGGGTAGCTTCTTCTTCATCAAAGCAAAGTCAAAGCGGAAGGCAAAGGCATGCCATACTACTTCCGCAATTTTGGAGGAGATGGCGGCGGTGGTGGCATTCCGGTGGTAGAAGGAGAACACGAAGCCCATGCCACGGGAGGACCGAGTACAATTATAAGTACGGAAGTCCCCGACCGAAAGCCAAGGCTTTGTCGAGATGGGGGTACCAACAATTCCCCTCACTCGGCAGAGCGGCCAGTGGGCGCGAAGCCACGGCAAAGCGACGCCAAGTTCACTCGGCGGTCGGTTCAATCACGAGACAAACCGGAAGCTCCAACTCCCATATCGCCGACGCCATGGCCCAATTGGCTAATATTCCGCGAGGATCACTCTTCTGAGATGTTGCGATTGTCTAAAGAGACAAGAGAAGCTCTTCAAGAGGCTCTAGGTGATTAGAAGTCTTTCTTACCCAGTTAAGCCAAATCGGAAGAGTCGGCCCAACAATGCAACACGGCTAAGCACTTCCCGCATCACCTTTACAAAGGAGGATATGCGGACAAGGAATTCCAAGCATGATAAGCGCTATACTTCGGGTATATTGGCTCTAGTGAAGTTAGCAGGATCAAGTCGTCCAGGGTTCATTAATGAGCATCATGCCCTGCGCCTCATGTATCACCTTGGAATCCACGATTAAACTGGCATCAACACATGATTTATGGATTTAACACCAGCGGTCTCGGTAGCTTGGTAAGATCGGATAAAGTGCCAAATGGGGACTTAAAGTCAGAAGTCACTGCTATGTAATTGGCGAGACTTCCTATAACTTATTGTTGGGTCGACCTTGGATCCACAATAGCGTTATAGTCCGTCCACTCTTCATCGTGTCTCAAATATGTAGACACGAATAATGAGTCAAAGGCGGTGGTGGACAAACAACGTTTAAGGGGATGGAGAATTATTTTCTTGATTCTCTCCTCTACGGTAATGAGTCAGCGAATCATCGACCCAAAGGCAGACAGCGGTGAAGAAGGCGTCTAGAAGTCGGGCTTGATTATAGTGGTGGTTTTGTTTTAAATGACATTGTACCTTGTAATCAATCTTGGCGATGAAGAATGCGTCGAATGAACATTGTAATTGGCAAATTAGATGAATCAATAAATGGCGATTTAGAGTATCCTTTGTCTTTGAATGATGTGATGACAGGTTTATACAACAATCCGGAGTTGCACCTACCAATTCGGTCATTTTGCTTTACACAAAAGCAGTTTCGAGACTCCTTTGGGACAACACTCGTCATCCCACGAAGATCAAGTAGTGAAAAAGACTTGGTTTACGGAAAAGGAGATCACGGTTCCAGCAGAATCATTTCTTTGAAGAAGATGAAGATGATAATGGGCCTATCCTCCACACATTCGATATAGTCGAAACAGGGTATCATGAAGAAGTGGGGTACAACTTGACACAAGGGGAAGGTCTATGTTTTGGGCGAGGTTCTCGAGTCCCTCCAAAAGCGGCATATGTCCCAAGAGAAAAGCCGGATAACTACTACGCATTTAGAAGAGGATTGGGATACGAATCCTCCTCAGAAGATGAATGCTCATGGTTGATTGATAATAATCCACCTAATGAGGGAGACGGACATTCGATGCGATTCTTGACTTGGGATTACGACACGGCCTCGGAGCTTTCAAGGCTTTGATGTCAAATATGGCTACGGTCGATCCTGCTACTATTGAGAGTGATGAAGATATGCCAACATGGGAAGACCCATGGATCCATCAACTCGAAAGAGCTTTGGGGATAGATTCAACAAAGAGAATCCCCACTAAGGGCGAGGTAGTCGAGGTTAATATGGGTGACGAAGAGCATCCTAAGCTCATAAACATCAGCAATACTCTTCCCTCAGAAGAGAAGGAAGAGTTGATTGCCTTAATCAGGGAGTATATCGATGTATTCGCCTAGAGCTACGAGGACATGCCAGGACTCGACCCTAATGTGGCGACACATCGCCTCAACATCAAGATGGACGTCAAACTCGCTGCAAACCAAGAAGACGGTTTCGCCCACAAATCTTGCAGCAATCGCTGACGGTGAAGAAACTCATAGAATCGGATTCATCGAGGAAATTCAACATCCGGATTGGGTGGCGAATATAGTCCGGTCATGAAGAAGAATGGTTCGATTAGGATGCAGGTTCGACTATAGAGACCAAACGCCGCTGCCGAAGGATGATTTCCTCTGCCAATCACCGGCGTCATAGTTGACAATACATGTGGATTCGAGAGGATGTCCTTTATGGATGGCTTTTGGGTATAATCAAATCAAGATGCACCCGATGGCCTAAACACAGCGTTGAAGCATACATCGGTATATTTTGCTACGGTCATGCCGTTACGGCAAAGAAGCCGCATAATATACGGCGAGAGCAATAGACGGAGATTTTCCAAGATCATCTCAGGAAGCGGTCGAATGCGTCGATGACTTGGTCGTGAAAAGTGACAAGAGATCACATCAAAGATCTTAGGGCGGTATTGAGCTCATGCGGACTCATCGACTAAAGGCGAATCACGCCAAATCCTTCCTTGGGATGTCGGTGACAAGTTCCTCGGCTTTGTTGTCACTAACAAAGGAATCCACGTCGATCGACAAAGTGAAGGCGATTCAAGAATTGCAACCTCAGAAATCGAGAGAACTTCGGGGGTTACAAGAGGCGATTGGCGTACATCCGGCGGTTCATATCGAACCTATCAGGAAGTGCCAACCGTTCTCCAAGTTGAACAAGAAGGCGTGTCGTTTATTTGGGGCGGCGCTCGAAGCGTTGAAGAGATCAAATCGTATCTCGCTAAACCTCTGTTCTTGTTACCGTGATGCGACCGTTTACGATCTATGTCAAGGCAACGGATCACTCGTTAAGCTTTACTCGCGGAGACGGACGGCAGCCCGGTCATGAAGCGATGATGTATTATCGAGCGAACATTAGTCGGTCTTGAGTCTCGATACCTAATGGTCGAAGCGATTACTTGCATTAGTATTCGCGATTGAAAATGCGGCACTATTTGGTCGGACAGACGATTTATGTTATCTCTAATGTAAATCCGGTCCGAATATTTATGACCCAGCCGGCCTCAATGAGTTGGCGTTTGGCGAAATGGGCCTTGCTCTTGTCCCAATATGACTTGCATTTCAAACAACAGAAGTCAGTCAAAGGACAAGCGATTTGCGATCTCTTGGTACGCCACGACTACGGATGCAGTTGAGCTATATGATGATCTTCCGGATGAAGTCCACGAAGTTAACACTACATCGCACCAACAAATATGGCGATTGTACTTTGACGGAGCTTCTTGAGCTACTAATGTAGCAAGTGCCCTCGGATGTTCTAAGATTTCCGCCGGAGTCGGGGTTGTCTTAGTTTCCCCGTTGAATCATGTCATGCCCCATGCTTATTCGCTCACCGAACCTTATTCCAATAGTGCCCGAATACAGCGCTACTTATCGGGCTTAGCCGCGAGGCTGGGGTCGAATATCTCGGCGTCTGGCGATTCGCAATTGATAGTCAAGCAGATCCGTGGTGATTACGAAGTCAGGAATCCAGACCTAATTCCTTATCATCAGGTAGCAATTGAAATGGCAAACTCGTTGGAAGAATTCTTCATCGAATATATCCCGCCTCCAAAGCGCTTATGCGGATGCATTGGCGCGTAAAATGGCCAGCACAACCGCCGACAGAGCAACTAGTTACGGTCGGGACTCACCGACTTTTACCGATATATGATGAGGTACAAAGCGAAGGGTAATTACCAAAAGTACATGCAACCCAAACCAAGTTGGAGCCGAGATTGGCTTTCCTATCATCGACTACGTCTTGCACGGATACTTGGCGGAGATGTGAAGGAGAGAGAGTCAATCGACGAAGAGCTCCAAGATTCTTCTACGACGGAGACCGGATGTTATATCGTAGGGAATGCGATGGTCTTTACTCCGATGCCTTTCAAACAAGGAGGTAGAAGAGGTCGCCGGGAAGCACACGAAGGTGAATGCGGTCTTGCCTCGGCCCGGTCCCAAGCTCTGATCGAATCGGGGAGGATGGGCTACTTTTGGCCCACAATGATTAATAGCCGATGCAGCGTCGCTTCGGAGATACCACGAGTGTCAAATTCACGCAAATTATCGCGCTCGGCCTCGGAGCGGTACATCCTTGACCACATCACGGCCATTCGAGACATGGGGATGGGCGTTGTAGGTCCCATTTTTCCTCCGTCGGTCAAAGCGTCGGTTTATTCTTGCGATCACCGACTACTTCTCCAAGTGAAATGAAGCAATCAGCTAAAGAGGTAAAAAGTACGTGTCAAATTTATCAAACACCATGTCATCTAAGGCGGTGTTCCAAGGCGGATCGTGCATGACAATGGTCCCCAATTCATCGGCAATTCCTTCATCGGTTTTCTGAGAAATTCAAAATACAAGGCGTCTCGTCAATAGCCTATAATCCAGCTGCAAATGGGTTAGCTGAGGAGTTTAACAAGATGATTATCAAGATTCTGTCGAAGCTTGTGAAGAATAACAAGCGGGGCTGGGATGATAAACTCGGAGAAGCACTCTGGGCGTATCATGCGACCGTTACCTGCATGTTGGAGACCCATGGTCTATGGGTGTGAAGCGCTTCTCCCATTGAAATCAGATTCGATCCTCGCATAGCCCTCCTAGCGGAGATGACGATTGAAGAACAACATCGGAAACATCTCGAAGAGCTCGAGATGTTGGATGAAAAGCGCCTAGAAGCTCAACAATGCATTGAGTTTTACCAAGCTAGGATGTCGAGAGCTTTCAACAAGAAAGTGCGACAACGGAGTTTCAAAGAAGGAGATTTGGTCCTGTTGCTTTCGACAGATAATCCTCACTTCCAAGAAGAAAGGCAAATTCGAGCCTAAATGGGAGGGTCCGTTTATAATAAGCGGTCTACTCAATGGTGCATATCGCTAATAGCATAAAATGGCGGCCAGGCAATTAATGCAGATAAATGGGAACTTCTGAAAAATACTACCCTAGTATCTTCGTGGATAACCCGCTTCAACGGAAGTTCCTCGTGGGATGTTTCACCCACTTTCCTTGAGGATAACCCTAGATTTATCCTCCATCACAATTTCCCCACCGATCAAATTCCTTGGCGGTAGGTCTACAAATTTTACGGTACATTACCAAAGTCCCTCTTGATTCCTTCTATGAACAAGAGGCCCACTCAAAATCCCTCTCCTTGGGAGAGAGAATATAAAATTCTTCCTCTCCAGTGTAAGATCCTTTGTGACAAGCGGAAGGGTTCTGTCCATCCCTCTCCCGGTAGCACGTGAAGGTATGCAGGATTTTGGACCAGGTTGTCCTTTGAAGGTCACTGAGTCTCTTCGGTTCTCGGTGGAGATCCCTCTTAGTTCCATCTCTCTCGGTGGCCGTGAAGGTATGCAGGGATTTTCGAACCAGTTGTCGATTACTTTAATTATTTTTCTTAAAATAATTGATCTATTTAATTATTTTATTAAATTTCATTACTTTAATTAAAAATCTAAGTTAAAACTTAAGTAAAGTATACTACTTTGAAAATTATTTCTTCAAGAAATTTATTTGGAGTTATCATAAAAGGTAAACTTGAGTATAGAACTAACTAAGGATTAGAAGACTTAAATTCTATCAAATAGATCAATTATTAATCAACTCTATTAGGTTGGCAAGTGACTTTTTTTTATGATGAAAAGAGAAAAAATGACATAAAAAATGGTAAGAAAAGAGGAAAAAATAACTACGATAAAGATAAAATAACTAATCCCCAAAACAAAAACTTGATGGGAAATAAGTGATTACCTCCTAAGTTGCAAGTATACAACTTACCAGTTATAGTATATAAGATTATCGATCCCACGAGGAACGGAAGTAGGAAGAGTTTTGCTCAAGTTTTGATTCTCAAATTATGCCACACAATTAGGAGTTTATGTACATGGTGAAAGTGGTCATGAAGAGACAAGAGAGTGGATGTGGATTATGTGCAAAAGAGGAGAAAATGAAGTTGAGAATGTGATTGTGGTTATATGCACATAATAACAAAACTAGGTTTGAGATTATATGCACATGGAGGAATATGAGATTGAGAGAGAAGTAAAAATCAATGAAATCAAGAATCAAGAATAAAAGAAAATAACAAACAAATAAAAAGCAAGGATAAGTGCAAAATCAAGAAGGTAAAGTATGGAGGATTAGTTAAAGATATGAGGAATCTAGAGTAGATCCACTTAGCTTATCTCAATCTCACATGAATGAGTTGGATTTGTTAGCTAGTTTCAAACAATCTCTAGGGATCCCACAAGTATTAGCTCCACACTTAGAAAGGGTAATTCCCTAGAGGGTTCTAGCCTCTAGGTGAATTAAAGAAAAGAAAAATCTATACTAGAAAGTAAATACAAGAATTAAAGACATTGCATGAAAGTAAATTGCATAAAAGTAAATTGCATGAAAGTAAATTGCAAGAAAGTAAATTGCATGAAAGTAAATCTATTCTATAAACAAGAAAATAAAGAAGAGAAAAGAAATAAAATAGAAACCAACAACTCCTGATCTTAATCTAATCCTCCTTTTGGTCCTTGGATTAGAAGAAGAGAAAGGAAATTGAAGGGTGAAAATTTCATTTATTGTGTAACAAAGTTACAATTTTGGAAGGTCTTCTCAATTAAGAGTGACCCTCCTCTCAAATGGAGTTTTACAAAATATTTCACACTCAAACCTCTCCCCTCAACCCTATTTATAGCCTACAGCAATGCACATGAACCATTGGATGAAACTTGGGCTCCAAGGATCAAATCTTAGCCACAAATCGAGTTAGTTACGGACAGATCGATTGTGTCGGTTAATAGTTGTAACTCTGATATTAACCGGTTGAACCGATTGGAATTTGAAAAACTAAAATACAGTTAGCTCCGTCTCGTCGAGATAGGCTTTTCATATATTATATGTGAAATTCGCCTTCAGTTGAGAGATATCGCCATTTCTTTGTGGCTAACATCTTGAACATTATTTTTATTTGATTTCTTTTTATATTTGATCCTTGCATCTTGAACGTAGGTGCTCGGCGATCTCCTGCTTCAGTAAAGGTTGAAAAATGAAAATTTGAGTTCTCTTTTGCCTTTATTCATTAATTCTTCATTAACACATAAATTAAGATAAAAATAGTTATTAGTAGGATATTTATTTATATAAAATAGGTAATGAGGGTATAAATTTGTAATTAAAATGTGATAATCAAATACCCCCACACCTAAACTTTTGCTAGTCCTCTAGCAAATAAAATAAAAACCTAACACACTTTGAGGAATGTGGTTGTATTTAAGCATACAACAAGCCTTTAAACCCTAGGTTACACCTAGTGGGCGAGTTGTAGTCTCGTGAGGGTTTGCAGTGAATATACCCACAAAATTCAGTCACTTGCCAATTTAAAGAAGTTAATAAAATAATTAATTCATTTGATATCTTCAAGAAATTTATTTGGAGTTATCATAAAAGGTAAACTTGAGTATAGAACTAACTAAGGATTAGAAGACTTAAATTCTATCAAATAGATCAATTATTAATCAACTCTATTAGGTTGGCAAGTGACTTTTTTTTTATGATGAAAAGAGAAAAAATGACATAAAAAATGGTAAGAAAAAGAGGAAAAATAACTACGATAAAGATAAAAATAACTAATCCCCAAAACAAAAACTTGATGGGAAATAAGTGATTACCTCCTAAGTTGCAAGTATACAACTTACCAAGTTATAGTATATAAGATTATCGATCCCACGAGGAACGGAAGTAGGAAGAGTTTTGCTCAAGTTTTGATTCTCAAATTATCTTGTGACAATTAGGAGTTTATGTACATGGTGAAAGTGGTCATGAAGAGACAAGAGAGTGGATGTGGATTATGTGCAAAAGAGGAGAAAATGAAGTTGAGAATGTGATTGTGGTTATATGCACATAATAACAAAACTAGGTTTGAGATTATATGCACATGGAGGGAATATGAGATTGAGAGAGAAGTAAAAATCAATGAAATCAAGAATCAAGAATAAAAGAAAATAACAAACAAATAAAAAGCAAGGATAAGTGCAAAATCAAGAAGGTAAAGTATGGAGGATTAGTTAAAGATATGAGGAATCTAGAGTAGATCCACTTAGCTTATCTCAATCTCACATGAATGAGTTGGATTTGTTAGCTAGTTTCAAACAATCTCTAGGGATCCCACAAGTATTAGCTCCACACTTAGAAAGGGTAATTCCCTAGAGGGTTCTAGCCTCTAGGTGAATTAAAGAAAAGAAAAATCTATACTAGAAAGTAAATACAAGAATTAAAGACATTGCATGAAAGTAAATTGCATAAAAGTAAATTGCATGAAAGTAAATTGCAAGAAAGTAAATTGCATGAAAGTAAATCTATTCTATAAACAAGAAAATAAAGAAGAGAAAAGAAATAAAATAGAAACCAACAACTCCTGATCTTAATCTAATCCTCCTTTGGTCCTTGGATTAGAAGAAGAGAAAGGAAATTGAAGGGTGAAAATTTCATTTATTGTGTAACAAAGTTACAATTTTGGAAGGTCTTCTCAATTAAGAGTGACCCTCCTCTCCAAATGGAGTTTTACAAAATATTTCACACTCAAACCTCTCCCCTCAACCCCTATTTATAGCCTACAGCAATGCACATGAACCATTGGATGAAACTTGGGCTCCAAGGATCAAATCTTAGCCACAAATCGAAGTTAGTTACGGACCATCGATTGTGTCGGTTAATGTCGGTTGTCTCGATTATGGGTTGGTGAACCGATTGGAATTTGAAAAACTAAAAATACAGTTAGCTCCGTCACAAATCGAGATAGGCGATTTTCATATATTATATGTGAAATTCATAGGATGAGAGATATCGCCATTTCTTTGTGGCTAACATCTTGAACATTATTTTTATTTGATTTCTTTTTATATTTGATCCTTGCATCTTCGGCTTCGTAGATTGCTCGGCTTGATCTCCCTTCATAAAGGTTGAAAAATGAGGAAATTTGAGTTCTCTTTTAGCCTTTATTCATTAATTCTTCATTAACACGCAAATTAAGATAAAAATAGTTATTAGTAGGATATTTATTTATATAAAATAGGTAATGAGGGTATAAATTTGTAATTAAAATGTGATAATCAAATACCCCCACACCAAACTTTTGCTAGTCCTCTAGCAAATAAAATAAAAAGAAAACCTAACACACTTTCGCAGGAATCATGTTGTATTTAGCGATACAACAAGCCTTTAAACCCCTAGGTTACACTAGTGGACGAAGTTGTAGTCTCGTGAGGGTTTGCGCTGAATATACCCACAAAATTCAGTCAACTTGCCAATTTAAAGAAGTTAATAAAATAATTAATTCATTTGATATCTTCAAACATTCCAATTGAAGTTGGTTAATACTCAAGAAAACGCTTTTATCATAACTCCAAGGTAATTTTCTTAAGAAAATCCTTCCATTATAGTTATACAAAACCAAGTTTAACTCAAAAATTTAATTTAAAAGTTTTGAAAAGAACATGCTAACTCTTTGTTTTAAACAAACTTCAAGTCTTTTAATCCATTTAATTCTTCAAGAACATATACAAATATAACTATATATAAAAACATAGTTAGTATGATTTTTTTAATTTTTTTAAACTCTCTATTCTTTGGTGATTTTGTTCGCTTTTAATCGGCTTTCTAAGTGACCATTTAGCGAGTTTTGGGCCAATGAATCCCAACCCATTGGCTTAGGTCATTAAGCATAGAAATACTCCTCTGCTTAATTACTCACCAACTTAGGCTTAGTAAAATAGAACCACCAATGATTTTAAGAGAAATTTTTCTTCTTTATTAAGTTAGTATAATATATATATGTGTATATGTATATATATTCTGAACAATATTTGGATCAAGACAACTTGAGAAATTATTTTCAACTCTAAGTTAGGCATGCAAAAATTTCATTACTTTAATTAAAAATCTAAGTTAAAACTTAAGTAAAGTATACTACTTTGAAAATTATTTCTTCAAGAAATTTATTTGGAGTTATCATAAAAGGTAAACTTGAGTATAGAACTAACTAAGGATTAGAAGACTTAAATTCTATCAAATAGATCAATTATTAATCAACTCTATTAGGTTTAGTGACTTTTTTTTATGATGAAAAGAGAAAAAATGACATAAAAAATGGTAAGAAAAGAGGAAAAAATAACTAAGATAAATATAAAAATAACTAATCCCCACCCCCACACCTAAATTTTGCATTGTCCTCAATGCAAATTCTATTATGCACAAAGTAAAACAGATAATAATTGAAGCACTTACATTTGTTCTACTAGCTTCAATAATGATAAAATTGCAAATACCTTCAAGATAAGGTTGGAGCCAAAAATTTATTCTCTTTTTTGAAATAAAGAACAATAAGAAACTCTCACATGAGAGAAGAATAAATTTTATTATTATGAGACAAAAAATAAAAATGTAGAATAAAAGATGAAAATGAGAAGCTCACATTCTACATTAAATCCTACCTTATTGCTGAAAATTCTACCCTAAATTTAAAGAATTTCAAAATGATATAATCATCGATGTGCTTAAATTCCAAAAATTTCGTGGTTTTATTGATGTTTGCAGAATGGAAGGTAGGTATTATTGGTTGTATGCTTTTTGAACTTAGATTCGTTATTAACAAAAATTTCATTAAAATGAAATCTTGTTGTTTTCTATTTTCTAAAAATCTAAGTTCATTGACAAAGGGTTCATCAAATGTTGGCTTCAAGATGCATGTATTCAACGTAATTCTCTGCTCAAGGACTTGATTATTAACCGTTACTCGATTGTTGTGAATGGATTGCATTCACTTGATCTTGAAAGTTGAACTTGACCCCGCTCTTGGATTGGTCACGGTTGACTCGAAATGATCCTTTCTCTCTCACTTATAGCTAGCTAGTTGACCAAGCCGGGTTTCTAATCTAGCTATGGCTTGAGTGTTGGAGTTGAGAATTTGTCCTGTTGATTGCATAAAGGAGTTCATCGTTAGATGTTTGAGTCAACAAGTTCGGTCCGTGTAGAGGTTTTAATCAAGGCTTCCAAACCCCTTCATTAAGACGCTTCTCAACATTTGAAGAAATATGATTTGTAGATTGATGATGAGGAAACTGATTTGGAAATGACCGATTTGGTTGTGGAAAATTGGTTTGAGAATCGAGAAACGCTGCCCCTAGGGAATTGTTGGTTTGAAGAGGGAGTGAAATTTTGATTTCAGAAATTACCCCGATTCCATGCAAAATTGGATGATTTCTCCAAACCGATTATAGGTTGGAGAAAATGGATCATTAATCGGATGTCGGAATGCAAAGATTCATCCGTTTCTAGAGATTGAGTATTTCCTAAGAGTGGACATTGCTCAAGCATGGGTCAGAAAGACGCTTATGACAACCTCGAGGCGTAAACTTGATTGATTTGAGCCGAGCTCGTTCTTTGGTTTCTAAAGTTTCTAACCTGCGTAGAATTGTAGCCATCTTAGCTTCAGAGGCTATGTTTGACTCTAAGGAAGGACCTCTAGAATTGGATTGGGTAATCGATGAATCACGTTGTTCCATCGCATAGTTTTCTGATAAATTCTCTAAGAAGTCCCAAGCTTCGGCGTTTTTCTTCATGAAATCCCCTTGACACATTGACTCTAAGGAAGTTTTGAAGAATAATCCAATCCTTCATAAATGATTTGGCATAATCGCCACTTTTCAAGACCATGGTGAGAACATTGGATAAGAAGATCTTTGAATTTGTCAAAATACTTCCAAAAGGTTCTCAGGACAATTTTAAAATTTTGAATGCTATTTCTAAGCTTCACCGCTTTGTGAATAGGAAAGAATTTTTTCAAAAACTTTTACAAATTCACCCCAAGTTGAGATGGAATCGTGGGCAAGCTATCTGACCATTTTTGGCTTTGTTCTTAAGGGCAAATGGAATAAATCGAGTTTGATCGCGATCTTCGTTAAGTCCCTCATCTTGATCATGAGGCAAACTTCTTCAAATTCGGAGATGAAAATGTAAGCGTCTTCGGTTTCTACTCCTAGGAATTTGGGAAGCATGTTAATAAAATGCGGTCTAAGTTCGAAATTTGCTCCATTAACCTCGGGGAGTTTTATGCAAGAGGGGATTGCATTTCTAGTGGGGTAACAAACATCTTGAAGAACAGGTGGGTTGGTATTGGCCATTTCGTTTGGTTCAAGAGATGAATCAAAACGAATTAAACGATTGGTAATATCCCTAACCCAAGTTTGCATACACCAAAATCAAATTTTTTTTTTTTTGTGAACAAGGACAAGAGAAAAAGTTAAGAAGATAATGAGAAAGAAAAATAAGAAAGAAAGAGAAAAAAAACTAACTAAAAACAAATCAAAGCAATCACTTTTCAATCACCCTAACTCTAGGGTTAAGCCTAAACTTGACTTAGACCGACTCTAACCAAAAATTCCTTAATGAAAAGATCAAAGTTTACTTGGGTAATTAGTCAGGTAAGAATAGTACTAGAGGGAGATCAAAGATCAATTAAGTACCTCTTTCCTTCTGAGCTTTACGCAACCCCTAAACCTTGCCTTAGACACCATTAATCCAAATAAACTTGGACCGGTTCACTTAAGGATTTCTTGTTCCTTAATGAGCTCAATCCTTAGGGCCAACGCCTAATCAATTTTAAGAGGCTTGGGTATGTGTAGTGAGGAATTAGTGATTTTGGGCTAAGGAAGGGTGATGAAATCCCTCACCTTATCTTGATTAGGGGTTTTGCCGCTAAGATATTTTCAAGTGTGTGCCAAATCAAGATGCTCAAATCACGTGGTGAACTCCTACTATTATATGAAATGCAACCCTAAGAATTAAAAGCAACTAAAAGGATGCCAAAACAAAAATCTTTTTATTTTTATTATGGTCGACAAAAAAATGAAGTTTATTAGGGTCGACAAGGGTAAATTTTTTTTTTTCTATTTTTATTTTTTTTTATCCTAATTGTCTCTAATGTATATGAACTATCTAAAGGGTGGAATTGAAAATACTAGATAGAGAATTTACCCACGCAAAAGCAATGCAAAGCCTCGTTGGAGGCAATTCTTCAATCTTGAATCTTCAACTCTCAATCTTCAAGCTCCAAGTTCCTACACAAAAGAAAACACACAAAATAAGGAACCAAAGTTAATCAAAATCCTACTTATATGCACTCGCAGAACGGCGCCAAAACTTGATGGGAAATAAGTGATTACCTCCTAAGTTGCAAGTATACAACTTACCAAGTTATAGTATATAAGATTATCGATCCCACGAGGAACGGGAAGTAGGAAGAGTTTTGCTCAAGTTTTGATTCTCAAATTATGCGCGCGACAATTAGGAGTTTATGTACATGGTGAAAGTGGTCATGAAGAGACAAGAGAGTGGATGTGGATTATGTGCAAAAGAGGAGAAAATGAAGTTGAGAATGTGATTAGGTTATATGCACATAATAACAAAACTAGGTTTGAGATTATATGCACATGGAGGGAATATGAGATTGAGAGAGAAGTAAAAATCAATGAAATCAAGAATCAAGAATAAAAGAAAATAACAAACAAATAAAAAGCAAGGATAAGTGCAAAATCAAGAAGGTAAAGTATGGAGGATTAGTTAAAGATATGAGGAATCTAGAGTAGATCCACTTAGCTTATCTCAATCTCACATGAATGAGTTGGATTTGTTAGCTAGTTTCAAACAATCTCTAGGGATCCCACAAGTATTAGCTCCACACTTAGAAAAGGGTAATTCTCTAGAGGGTTCTAGCCTCTAGGTGAATTAAAGAAAAGAAAAATCTATACTAGAAAGTAAATACAAGAATTAAAGACATTGCATGAAAGTAAATTGCATAAAAGTAAATTGCATGAAAGTAAATTGCATGAAAGTAAATCTATTCTATAAACAAGAAAATAAAGAAGAGAAAAGAAATAAAATAGAAACCAACAACTCCTGATCTTAATCTAATCCTCCTTTTGGTCCTTGGATTAGAAGAAGAGAAAGGAAATTGAAGGGGTGAAAAATTTCATTTATTGTGTAACAAAAGTTACAATTTTGGAAGGTCTTCAATTAAGAGTGACCCTCCTCTCCAAATGGAGTTTTTACAAAATATTTCACACTCAAACCTCTCCCCTCAACCCCTATTTATAGCCTACAGAATGCACATGAACCATTGGATGAAACTTGGGCTCCAAGGATCAAATCTTAGCCACAAATCGAAAGTTACTTTAACTGTCGATTGGCAATCGAAATACAATCGGTTGGTCAACCGATTGGCCAACCGGTTGGTGAACCGATTGAATTTGAAAAACTAAAAATACAGTTAGTCTGCCTCGTCGAGATAGGCGATTTTCATATATTATATGTTAAATTCCCGGAGAGAGATATCGCCATTTCTTTGTGGCTAACATCTTGAACATTATTTTTATTTGATTTCTTTTTATATTTGATCCTTGCATCTTAAACTACGTAGATTGCTCGGCTTGATCTCCGGCTTCAAGAAAAGGTTGAAAAATGTGGAAATTTGAGTTCTCTTTTAGCCTTTATTCATTAATTCTTCATTAACCCGCAAATTAAGATAAAATAGTTATTAGTAGGATATTTATTTATATAAAATAGGTAATGAGGGTATAAATTTATAATTAAAATGTGATAATCATAGCCGAATGAAGGTATGCACCGATTTTCGCACTGTGTTGTCCACCAAGGTCATCTCGAGTCTCTTCGGTTCTGAGTGGAGATCCCACTCTTAGTTCCACCTCTCTCTAGGTAGCCGATCAAGGTATGCGCCAGATTTTCGCACTGTGTTGTCCACCAAGGTCACCTCGAGTCCTTTCGGTTCTGAGTGGAGATCCCACTCTTAGTTCCACCTCTCTCCTAGGTAGCTCGGACCGGTGTACGCCAGATTTTCGCACTGTGTTGTCCGCCTGAAGGTCACCGAGTCCTTTCGGTTCTGAGTGGGGATCCCACTTTTAGTTCCGTCTTTTCTCCTAGGTAGCCGAATGAAGGTATGCACCGATTTTCGCACTGTGTTGTCCACCAAGGTCACCTCGAGTCTTTTCGATTCCTACAAGAAGCCCCAAATATTGGTTTCATTATGAGAAATAGAGCATAAAGTTCCTCCTCTCACCAATTTAATCCTATTAATCAAAACTCCTTAATCCAAGACTCTTCTTGGGGTATTTTATCCCAAGCCTAAGAAGGGATAAAGCCAACGCTTCACACGCTGCCGGGTTTAGTCTTTCTCCATTGAAGAAGACACCAGAGTTCGATTCGGGGTATTTTATCCCGGCCTAAGAAGGATAAAGTCAACGCCACACGCTGCTGTTTGCTTAGTCTTTCTCCGATTGAAGAAGACACCGAGTTCGATTCGGGGTATTTTATCCCAAGCCTAAGAAGGGATAAAGTCAACGCCACACGCTGCTGCCGGTTTAGTCTTTTTCCGATTGAAGAAGACACCGAGTTCGACTCGGGGTATTTTATCCCAAGCCTAAGAAGGGATAAAGCCAACGCCACACGCTGCTGTCGGCTTAGTCTTTCTCCATTGAAGAAGACACCGTAATTTGATTCCGGGTATTTTATCCCAAGCCTAAGAAGGGATAAAGCCAACGCCACACGCTGCTGCCGGTTTAGTCTTTCTCCATTGAAGAAGACACCGTAATTTGATTCCGGGTATTTTATCCCGGCCTAAGAAGGAATAAAGCCAACGCCACACGCTGCCGGTTTAGTCTTTCTCCGATTGAAGAAGACACCAGAGTTCGATTCTGGGGCATTTTATCCCGAAGCCTAAGAAGGGATAAAGTCAACGCCTCACACGCGTTGCCGGTTTAGTCTTTCTCCGATTGAAGAAGACACCAGAGTTCGATTCGGGGTATTTTATCCCGGCCTAAGAAGGATAAAGTCAACGCCACACGCTGCTGCCGGTTTAGTCTTTCTCCGATGGAAGAAGACACCGAGTTCGATTCGGGGTATTTTATCCCAAGCCTAAGAAGGGATAAAGTCAACGCCACACGCTGCCGGTTTAGTCTTTCTCCGATTGAAGAAGACACCGAGTTCGACTCGGGGTATTTTATCCCGGCCTAAGAAGGGATAAAGTCAACGCCACACGCTGCCGGTTTAGTCTTTCTCCGATGGAAGAAGACACCGAGTTTGATTCGGGGTATTTTATCCGAAGCCTAAGAAGGGATAAAGTCAACGCCACACGCTGCCGGGTTAGTCTTCCGTGAAAAGACGGCCTATGTATTCAATATCATAGCAACAAGTCTAGAAGAGTTTCATTCTTTTAGCACAACGTTGTGTGTAGAACGGATTTAGATAATCCGCGACGCCAGCCCAACTCAAACGGTAGTTGGTAAAGGCCCATAAAACCGGTTGAAGGTCGGTTGGCTAATAACCCTAAAGTCAACGCTTCACACGCCACGCTTAGTCTTTTTCCGATTGAAGAAGACACCGAGTTCGATTCGGGGTATTTTGTCCCAAGCCTAAGAAGGGATAAAGCCAACGCCACACGCTGCTGTCGGCTTAGTCTTTTTCCGATTGAAAAAGACACCAGAGTTTGATTCTGGGGTATTTTATCCCGAAGCCTAAGAAGGGATGAGTCTACGCGTAACACGCGTTGCCGGGAGGTCTCTTGCCCATAAAAGAGTACCAAGCCTATGTATTCGATATCATAGCAACAAGTCTAGAAGAGTTTCATTCTTTTAGCACAACGTCACGTGCGGAACAGATTCATATAATCCGCACGCTAGCCCAACTCAAACGGTAGTTGGTAAAGGCTAATCAAACCCGTTGATGGCTGAGGGTTTGCCAAAAATCCTATAAGTATTATGGTTAATTATTTCTCACGAAGTAAAAGAATCATAATAAACAAAGAATGGAATAGATCTTATTCGTTTGAAGCAAACATAGAGGGAGCTACAACTATTCAAACATCAAGTCTATGACAAAGGATTTGTTGTTCGAGCTGAGGCACTTCACCATTGTAAGCTTGGTGGAGTTCTTCCTGCAAATCGGCCCTGAAGGACTCCTCATCGGTGTTCAGTGTCTTCGTGGTTGCCTCCTCGAGCTCGGCCGGTTTACGCCCGACGGTCGAGTTCCTAGGCGCGGTGAGGACTTCTTCCTTGTTGGCCTTGGCCAGCTCCAAACTACTCATCTTATCTTCCTCAGCATGGAGCTCTCCCCGGCGATATTATCCTCTCCTTTTCGCCACAATATCGATCCGGATGTGGCTTAGGGAAGAATATGTTTCGACAACAACGACTCAGAGCTGATGGTAGCGGTCTCTGCATCACGGACTTGAGCCGGTAAAACACGAGCATCGGCCATGTCTCTAAGCGTGAGTCGGTATGAGCGGCTATGCGAGGAAGCCCGGTGCCGCCGGTTCTTCTGCGATCTCTGAAGCTTTCCCTCCGGATGGGCGGCCGTCAAGATTAACACAGGGCCTCCACCCAGCCCTATACTCGAAGGGTCGGAAATCTGGTTTGAAGGTAAGGAAGGCGGCGGATCGGATGATGAGCGATCCTCAAACTTCGTCATCGAAATTATGATGGTAGGCTCGAGCTTCGCTGGTTTCTTCCGACGGGTGTTCGCCTCGCTGCGGTTCGCTTCCTCGGTGGAAAGAGGTGTTCTCCCGGATGACCTTAAGAATCGAGACTTGACATTTGGAGCCTTCGAAATAGACGAATAATCATCGGAGCATCCGCCTACCACAATAGAACAAAGGGTTAACAGATCATTTAGGAGGAATATCTTGAAAAAGGAAACAGCATAAGGCGTAGAACTCTTCTCAGAAACCCATGAGATTGAGTCACGATCTTATAACGGGTACGACGATTTCATCCGTATCGAATACCCGGAGAACGATAAATATAATCGCGTGAACAAAGCGGCAATATATCCCGTTCCACAGGGTAATGGTACGACATGAAATCACTCCCGTTAAAGATATCGAGACGGGTGATCGCCGAAGCCTCAATCCTCACGAAGGAGAATTTCAGCTCTTCCCAATCGCCTCACAAAGGAGAACGAAGCGGGGTCGTAACGAGTAAACACAATCCGAAGCGTCGGTCCCCACAAAGGAGGATTTCGGCTCTTCCCAATCGCCTCACAAAGGAGAGCGGCGGGGATACGCATATATATCTGAAGGTAGCGGCACACCACAGAAAGAAAGGCGTGCATTCACGCAGCGGCGTCTTGAATTGATCGACCGTTGAACATGAGAGCTTCGCGGCGACATCGAGCTGTGAACAAAGACAAATAAAGTCAGATATGCGGTTGAAAATCAATAAAAGGCATCAAAGAAGACCCATCGCGGCAGCCGGTCGGGGTCGGTTAGCGTCGATCGGATTCACGCCCGAGTGCAACTTGGCCAGACGGATGCGGCGCCAGTAGCGTGGCGCCAACAGCCGACGGTCAATGACCGGCGCCAGTATGGCTGACCCAGCGCCCGGCGGCAAGCGCCAGGCGCCGAGCGCTAACTGCCGCCGCCAACAGCCAGCCAGCCGTGGTGGCGAGGTGATGTCCCCTCAGCGGTTCGAGTCCCCTTCCTTGCATGCACAGAAACAAAGAAAAGACGTCGTAAAATACTCGTGCACGTACCTCGTTGTTTGAGAGAGATGAGACGGCGAGAGGCGGGAAGGAAACACATAGAAGGGGAGGGCCGGCCTAGGTCAGAGAAAAGGAGGGATTATGGGTATTTATAGCGACCCCACGTGAACCCAATCCCTTCTGAATAAGGAGTCCTATTTGGCGATGGGTAGGAATTCTAATTGGAGCCCAATTGGATATCTAAAAGGAATCTAAAACAGCCCAATAATTTATCCATCATCTTTCCTAAATATTTGGAAAGATTTTGGAGATGCTACCCGGCTCAATTCTCCAAATATTCTCCCATGTGGTCCAATCCTACTCCAATCAGGAATACGAGTATAAACTGTTTCCTAATTTGTCGAGAAGTTCCCGGAAGAATATTTCCATAAAAATATTCTTAAAATATTCTTAGGGATAACTTCGATCGATGCGGTTGCATCGGCGCAAATCAACGGCATAAGCCTAATCCTACTCCAATTAGGAATATGGTATAAACTATTCCCTAATTTTCAAGCGAGAAGTTCACGGAGAATAAACCCATATTCTTAAGGATAACTCGATAACCCTCAATTTCCTCCCAGCGTGGAACCTCAAAGAGGGATAAGTTGGCCAATTGACAAGGCTTATATTGGCTGGGACAGCGAAAGAGCTCCTCCAGCTGGTAAATGCCGATTAGGTGCGTGGCGGAAGGCAGTGGTTCAACGGTTTGGAATTGGAATAAATCAAAAAAAAAACTCCTTGTGGACAATTGTACTCGACAAGGAGTATCTGATGCGACACCAACCAGCAGCGTCGTCGCCTAAGGATTCAGCGATCAGCGGTTGGATCCGCGTAGATCGCTGTAGTCAAAGCGTCACACTCGCCGGTGAAGGCTAGGGCGATGGTTGAGAGCAAAATGGTCTCTGTTTCAACAAAGAATACCGGAGGATACCTTCATTAGTCCTCGCTGTGGTTAAACCAACAACACCGCGTGATGATGGAAGAATTAGCCGATTGAGGGTTATGGAATCCCATGTATTCCCGAAACCCGCGATGCGACAGCCAACAAGGAGTTCGCCGACATAATGGAGAAGTCCAAAAGTCTCATGGTTAGTCAAACAAACCAACCCGCGAGTTACAAACAAAACTCACCTACCGGCGCGAATCAAGATTTTAACAAGCGGTCGGACAATAAATGCAACAGGTGTCATCTTGTGAAATCCTACAAAGCTGGATGATGCGAAAGAATCGAAGACTTGAAGCTATCTTTTGGGACCCTCGGCGGATTTGAAAGGGAAATCATGTCCAAAGCATCCCGGACTCATCAAAAGAATGGCCGAGGCGCTTTGGAGGGGTATCTGTGGCGTTGAAAAATACTTACAAGATCCCGAAACCAACTTCGTGGCGAGAGTCGTGAATGACAACCATCGAATGAATACGGACGTCGCACTTCTAGCGGACCTCGCCATTTGGCGAGCCTCGTGTTCACTTGGCGAAGCCTCAGCTCATTTTGGCGAGCCTCGTGTTCACTTGGCGAAGCCTCAGCTCATTTTGGCGAGCCTCGTGTTCACTTGGTGAAGCCTCAGCTCATTTCGGCGAACCTCGTCTTCTGGCGAACCTCGTCTTTTGGCGGACCTCGCCATTTGGCGAACCTCGTGTTCACTTAAGACCTCCTGCTCAATTGGCGAGCCACCGGTTCATTTGGCGAGCCTGCGTGTTCGCAACCTGGCCGCTCAATTGGCGAGCCCGGGTTCATTTAGCGAGCCTCGTGTTTGTGGCGAAGCCTCAGGCTCATTCGGTGAACCTCGTCTTACGCGAACCTGCGTCTTTTGGAGGACCTGCGCCATTTGGCGGCCTCGTGTTCACTTGGCGAAGCCTCGGCTCATTTTGAGCCTGGTGTTCGGCGAAGCCTCGGCTCGGCGGGCCTGGTCTGCGGCGCCTGCGTCTGGCGGACCTACGCCATGGCGAGCCTCGTGTTCCTTGGCGAAGCCTCAGGCTCAGGCGAGCCTCGGGTTCATTTGGCGAGCCTGTGTTCGCGAAGCCTCGGCCATTTCGTCTTACGGCGAACCCGTCTTTTGGCGGACCTCGCCATTTGGCGAACCTCGTGTTCACTTGGCGAAGCCTCAGCTCAATTTGGCGAGCCTCGGGTTCATTTGGCGAGCCTCGTGTTCACTTGGCGAAGCCTCAGCTCAATTTGGCGAGCCTCGGGTTCATTTGGCGAGCCTCGTGTTCACTTGGCGAAGCCTCAGCTCATTTCGGCGAACCTCGTCTTCTGGCGAACCTCGTCTTTTGGCGGACCTCGCCATTTAGCGAGCCTCGTGTTCACTTGGCGGCTCGGTTCATTTTGGCGAACCTCGTGTTCACTTGGCGAAGCCTCGGCTCATTCGGCGAACCTCGTCTTACGGCGAACCTCGTCTTTTGGCGGACCTCGCCATTTGGCGAGCCTCGTGTTCACTTGGCGAAGCCTCAGCTCATTTTGGCGAGCCTCGTGTTCACTTGGCGGCTCGGTTCATTTTGGCGAACCTCGGTTCCTTCGGCGAACCTCGTCTTGGCGAACCTCGTCTTACGGCGAACCTGCGTCTTTGGCGGACCTGCGCCATTTAGCGAGCCTCGTGTTCACTTGGCGAAGCCTCAGCTCATTTTGGCGAGCCTCGTGTTCACTTGGCGAAGCCTCAGCTCATTTCGGCGAACCTCGGTTCCTGGCGAACCTCGCGCCACGAACCTGCGCCTTTTGGCGAACCTCGGTTCCTTCACGGCGAACCTCGGTTCCTTTTAGCGAACCTGCGCCGTTTGGCGAACCTCGCCTTTGGCGAACCTCGCCAATTGGCGAGCCTCGTGTTCACTTGGCGGCTCGGTTCATTTTGGCGAACCTCGGTTCTGGCGGCAAACCTCGGTTCATTCGGTCGAACCTCATTCGTTTGGCGAGCCTCGGTTCCTTTTAGCGAACCTCGAACCTCGTATTCGTTTGAACCTCGTGCGAGGCACCTCGGCACGGTTAACAAGGCACCTCGACCAACTTAGCGAGGCACCTCGGCTGGTTAACAAGGCACCTCGGCACGGTTAACAAGGCACCTCGACCAACTTAGCGAGGCACCTCGGCTGGTTAACAAGGCACCTCGGTAACTTGGCCGAGGCACCGACGCTGACAAAGCAAGCCCCCACTTGTATAAATAGGAGGGCGGCCGGAGAGCTCGGGGATTTTTGGGAGATCTTTTGGAGAGCTTGACTTTAGGCGGATCTGCTTGGGCTTTGGGCTGATTTTTACCGATTCAGAACGCGGCGACACGAACCCGATCAACGCCGGATCTACAAAGCTAGGTAGCAATTGGTCGAACTACAGATACCCTCTAGATTAAGCTTCGCCTTAATCTCGTGGATAGCCCGGATTTCTCCTAGTAGATCTCACCGTTCGGCGATCTTCTCCTTCGTGTGTGCGATCCCGTGGCGATCCTCTCCTTCGTGAGTGTGATCCCCTCGGTAACCGTTTCCTTAAGCGAGCCTTCGTCTGTAGTTCCGAACCGGGTTTCCACGGATCGAATTGCGCGGTGGTCCACGGACACAAAAGTCCCGACGCAGGCAAAGAACCCACGCAAGCGAGAATCCCGATATAACAGAGATCCTCGTGTTTGTTCACTAAGGAAAAAGTTATAATCTTTTTTGATTTTCATTGTAACCCTTATAAAAAGGCGATATTTTTCTTTGAATTTGTTTTAGGCGTGAAGTTTGTAACAGTTCAAATCAATGACAATCAAACCGACTTTTACGCTGACAATGACGACATAGCACTCCTTATCGCTCCCTTCCTCTCGGCGTGTGCTTCGCTTCTTCCTTGCCCTCTCTCCTCTCGGTCTTGTTGTTATTCTTCTTTCCACCTACTCTCTTATTTGACAATGACTTTGAAATGCCCGCTTCACCGCGCTTGAAACATCCTTTTCCTTAAGAGGTCTTGATTTAGATCTAGACTTTCCTCCCTTGCCTTTTCCTCGCTCATTGCTCCTTCCTCTTGCAAACAATCCTCGCTTGTTCCTTGTTACCACCATGGCCATGTCACTAGTTGCAATCTTCAGAAGATCGTCCGCTAGAAGTGCCGTTCTAGTCTCATCCATTTTCAAATTTTCTCCCACAAGCATCGGTGTTTGCACCAGTTCTCATAAGACTTCGGCAGAGAGACAGTAGTAGAAGCGCTGATCCTCGTCTCCTACTTTAATATCTATGTCTTTCAAATCGATATGATCCTATCAAACTTGTTGATGTGTTCCGGATTGATGAGCCCTCCTCCATCTTGCAAGTATACAATTTGGATTTTAAGTAGATCCGTTAGTTAGACTCTTCGTCATGAAGGTACCCTCTAACTTCTTCCATGCATGGCCGTTTCCTCTCCATCTACCAAGAAAGCTACATCCCTCTCAAGGCATAGGATAATCGGCCTGCGTGCTTCCGATCCAACTCCTCCCAATCCTCACCGGACATATCCTTGTTCTTCTTCTCCTTCCCATCCAAAGCCTTGTGCAATTTTTGCGAAATTAGAAAGTTTTTCATCCGCATCCTCCAATAGGAAAAGTCGTTCTTCCCATTGAACTTTTCAATCTCGAATTTTCCCACTTTGACCGATGCATCGGTTGACGCCATCCTCTGTTTGTCTTCGTGAATCCGCTTCTCGTGAATTACCGAACACCCCTCAAATTAGAAATTACACCACTTTCAATCAACAATAGCTCGATACCAATTGTTGTTGATGCGGACCATGGAACCGCCGAGAGAAACCACCACAAACGAAGCCAAAACACAATAAAAGAGTAAAGACACGAGATTTACGTGGTTCGGCAAGTTGCCTACGCCCACGGGTAAGGAGGGGATTTTCACCAATAGAAAGAGAATACAAATTAGGATTACAAGTTCTCACAAAGAAACCCTAAAACAAACCTCTCAATCTCTCAAAAGATCTCCTCTCCAAAGATGCACAAAACCCTCTCAAAGGTCGCTCCAAAATGTGCTTGAAAAACTTCCTAATAATCGGGTTTAGGGTTATATATAAACTCTAAACGAACCGGTTTAAAACCAAACCCAGATTCGGACCGCCTGCATTAGTCGACTACTACTTCAGATTAGTCGACTAATGCATCAGAGATTAGTCGACTACAATACAGATTAGTCGACTACTACTTCAGATTAGTCGACTACAATACAGATTAGTCGACTACTACTTCAGATTAGTCGACTACAATGCCTGACTCTTTGAACCTAAAACCGTCTTGTGCATGTTTTTGTGCATGTTCTACACGCTCAGATCTGATCGACGCCTCGATGCCGCTCGATAGAGCTCCTCGAAGCCTCAGATCCCCTCCTCGAAGCCTCAGATGCCTCGACGTCTCGACGCCTCGACGCGCTTACACAAGCTCGACCTCCGCCGCAAAGCTCCACTATGGCCTTCTCCTCCTCCAAGCTCGACCACAAATACTCGTAGCCCTAGCCCCCAAGTCATGTCTTTGAATAAATTAAAGGGGTCGACATCCAAGATTTCTTCAAAATCTTCCTCCTCTAAATGCAAGAAACCTCATTCTTCGTAAGTAAATTTTGTGTTTTAATTTGTATTTTATTTGAAAGTCTATTTGAAAGTAAATTTTTGTTTGTGCTATAAGAGTACTTATAGAGAATATGATCATATATGTACTATGATTTCTTACAAGTTGTGTCTCTGATCTTGAGCTTGATAATGTGATAATTTTTGTGATGATTTCATTAGGTATTTATATTGTAAACCTTTTATACGTGCTTGGGAATTCAGCTCCGATCTTTTATAGTTCTAAATTTCACATAAGAAAGGCATAAGAAGTTCAGGGCTTCTTGTTGAACAGAGAATAAATTTAAATGAGGGTTGTTAAGACAATTGAATACAGGTACGTAGTTTACCATGAGATAATGTTAATCTAGTCTAGTTATTCTATTTATCTGAACTACTTTATGTATGACATGCAGTACATATTATGAATAAAAGGTAATTTCCATGAAACTTCCATGACTTTGGTTGCATTTCTGTCATGTCGAAGTATTTATTTTAGGTATAATGATAGTGTCTATATGCATGTTTCTCGGCATGTAATATATCCTCAATGCACCAATATTTGGTTCAACGTAAACAAGCACAAAGTTTAAACTAATATTATCATATTTTGCCCTATAGCACAACTAGATAGTTAAATGTTATATATTATATTTAATTATTAACGCTCTCTTTAAGTTTTGCTTTTTTTACGTTTCGTATAATAGTTGACTATATCTTTGTTAATTATATGCATTTCAACTCTACAGGGAGGTTTCCCAAAAAGAGGAAGGCGGCAATGATAATAAGAGGGACACTCCATCCATCAAACCGCCGCGGAGAAAGGGGAAGAGGAAGAGGGAGGATGGACCCTCTGTTAGTTCACCTTACTTGCGTCAAGATTAACTCGAAGAAGGTACAAAGAAGAAATACGCCATCCCCGATCATGGATAATCCCGAGGGGCTACTAAAAGAAGTACATAAATGGCTAAGGCTTCATACCTAAATTTCAAGAACTATCCGTGAAAGGCATTGGTATATGATTATGAGGACAAACCGATAGACAACTTTCTACAATTGAAAATGACTAGGTAATTGTTAGTGACTTAATCTAATAATAAATCTTTAAAATATATCTTATATTTAGTTATAATTTTCTCACTACGCATCGCATATAGTGATACATTAAATTGAAGTGTGCCAAAAAGTGTATCCGTAGACGCTTATAAACTTTTAACTAATATTATCATATTTTGCCCTATAGCACAACTAGATAGTTAAATGTTATATATTATATTTAATTATTAACGTTCTCTTTAAGTTTTGCTTTTTTACGCTTCGTATAATAGTTGACTATATCTTTGTTAATTATATGCATTTCAACTCTACAGGGAGGTTTCCCAAAAAGAGGAAGGCGGCAATGATAATAAGAGGGACACTCCATCCATCAAACGGGCTGTGAGAAAGGGGAAGAGGAAGAGGGAGGATGGACCCTCTGTTAGTTCACCTTACTTGCGTCAAGATTAACTCGAAGAAGGTACAAAGAAGAAATACGTCATCCTGATCATGGATAATCCTGAGGGGGCTACTAAAAAGAAGTACATAAATGGCGAAGGCTTCATACCTAAATTTCGCAACTATCCAGGAAAGGCATTGGTATATGATTATGAGGACAAACTGATAGACAACTTTCTACAATTGAAAATGACTAGGTAATTGTTAGTGACTTAATCTAATAATAAATCTTTAAAATATATCTTATATTTAGTTATAATTTTCTCACTACGTACTCGCATATAGTGATACATTAAATTGGAAGTGTGCCAAAGCAAGTGTATCTCGCGTAGACGCTTATAAACTTTTAACAGGAGGTGAACTCAATGACGATGTAGGTGCTAAATTGAGTTATAGTTTAGTTTATGTTATATATATTTAGCTTATATTAAATATTTTATTCACTAATGGGAACTTTTGTAGGTGGTCGATGCATTTGTTATTCGGCTTTGTTATAAGATTGAGACAACTGATATTTATGATCGAAAAATACATGTTACAACACCTTGGCCTGCGGTAAGTGTATCTATGTTATTTCATTATTTAGTGGTATTTATTCTCATGTTACACTACATTAATGCATTAGAAAGAGATGAATGTTTTGTTCATATTTATGCATATTTTTAGCAAGATTTTCTGGAAGGAAATCTTGAATTGATGGCAAAACGAATGAAGGAAAATATTTCTCAGCAGAAATTTTTAGAGTGTGAGAGAATTTTGATCCCAATTGTCATCTCTGGACATTGGCACATGGCAGAGTTAGTGAGAGAGGAGAAAAAATTCTATCACTACTCAATCAAGTCTCCCTTTTATATCGCCGATGCTGCGAAATTTAGAAATAAGTTTGTGAGTTTCATAGAGAGTAATTGGATGTTGGAGAAATTAGAGCACAATGAACTTGGGTCAGTTGCCGCCCCTCAACAAGGACCGTATGTGTTACATGCATTTCTATTGTAATATTTATTTTTTTTGAAGTCATTTTCAATGTTATAATTATTTTCATTTTTCTAAATGCAGAACCTCAGATTACTAGATCTTTATGATGTATTTCATTAACAACATTGTCAAAAAGAGATCGATAACAATCTCACAAGCGGAGTGTGCAAAGCACAGAGCAAAGTTTTGTGTAGCTCTTTTGTATGCATTTATTCACCATATGATGATTATAAAATTATAGTTTGGACTATGTAATTCACATGTTGGGATGTTTATTTTGCACTTTCTTTTGTTATAATTCATTCAGCTGCTAAATCTCTTTATGTGTACATATGAAGAAGCAATTGAATGATAGCTTGGTTTGAGCTCTTTTAGTTAAGTCAAAATTTGTAACTCTTTAAGTCAAATTTTGTACCGAGCTATTTTAGTTTTATAACTCCTAGTTCGGAAAAACATTTAGTAGCTTATTAAAAAATTGTAGCTCTTTGATTATCACATTTTAATTACATTTTTATACCCTTATTACCTATGTTATATGAATAACGATATTACTAATAATCATTTTTATCTTATTTTGCGTGCTAATAAAGAAATAATGAATAAAAGCCCAAATGACTCAAATTCTCGAATTTCTACCAATATTTGAAGCCCAAATCTGAAGACAAACCAAGGCCCAAGATACCAAATTGATCCAAGAGAAATTCGTGAAGAAAAATCAAGAAAAGACAAATTAGGTTGGGAACCAATCGGTTGACCAACCGGTTGGCTAACCGTTATTAACCGATCGCCAACCGATCGGTTCCCAACAGATTCCAGATTAATGGTGGATTTCTCTCCCTTTTGGCTAGGTTTGATCCAATGGTTCACATCAACTCCATGGCTATAAATAGGGTGAAGGCCGAGTGTTTTGAGTGTGAAATATTTTGTAAAACTCCATTTGGAGAGGAGGGTCACTCTTAATTGAGAAGACCTTCCAAAATTGTAACTTTGTTACACAATAAATGAAATTTTTCACCCTTCAATTTCCTTTCTCTTATTCTAATCCAAGGACCAAAAGGAGGATTAGATTAAGATCGAGTTGTTGGTTTCTATTTTATTTCTTTTCATTTTCTTTTTTATTTTCTTGTTTGTAGAATAGATTTACTTTCATGCAATTTACTTTCTTGCAATTTACTTCCATGCAATTTAATTCCTTGCAATTTACTTTCATGCAATGTATTTACTTTCTAGAATAGATTTTCCTTTTCTTTAATTCACCTTGAGGCTAGAACCCTCTAGGGAATTACCCTTTTCTAAGTATGGAGCCAATACTTGTGGGATCCCTAGAGATTGTTTGAAACTAGCTAACAAATCCAACTCATTCTCATGAGATTGAGATAAGCTAAGTGGATCTACTCTAGATTCCTCATATCTTTAATTAATCCTCCATACTTTACCTTCTTGATTTTCCACTTATCCTTGTTTTTCATTTGTTTGTTATTTTCCTTTATTCTTGATTTTATTGATTTTACTTCTCTCAATCTCATTTTCCTCCATGTGCATATAATCTCAAACCTAGTTTTGTTATTATGTGCATATAACCACAATCACATTCTCAACTTTATTTTCTCCTCCTTTGCATATAATCCACAATCCACTCTCTCTTACCTCTCCACATCCACTTTCACCATTTCCTCACTTCCATTTTATTTGAATAAACTCCTAATTGTCGCGCGCATAATTTGAGAACCAAAACTTGAACAAAACTCTCCCTACTTCCCGTTCCTCGTGGGATCGATAATCTTAAATACTATAACTTGATAAGGGTTGTATACTTGCAACTTAGGAGGTAATCATTTATTTCCCATCAAGTTTTTGGCGCCGTTGCCGGGGAACGGTGCATAAGTAGGATTTTCATTAAGTTTGGTTTTTATTTTGTGTGTTTTCTTTTGTGTAGGAACTTGGAGCTTGAAGATCAAGAGTTGAAGATTCAAGATTGAGGAATTGCCTCCAACGAGGCTTTGCATTGCTTTTGCGTGGGTAACTTCTCTATCTAGTATTTTCAATTCCACCCTTTAGATAGTTCATATACATTAGAGACAATTAGGATAAAAAAAATAAAAATAAAAAATAATAAAAAATAAATAAAAGGATTTTTTACCCTTGTCTAATCTCTAATAAACTTCATTTCTTTTATTGTCGACCATAATAAAAAATAAAAAGATTTTTGTTTTTGCATCCTTTTTAGTTGCTTTTAATTCTTAGGGTTGCATTTCATATAATAGTAGGAATTCACCAAGTGATTTGAGCATCTTGATTTGGCACACACTTGAAAATATTTTAAGGGCAAAACCCACTAATCAAGATAAGGTGAGGGATTTCATCACCCTTTCCTTAGCCCAAAAATCACTAATTCCTCACTACACTTACTCAAGCCTCTTAAAATTTGATTAGACGTTGGCCCCTACGGATTCGAGCTCATTAAGGAACAATAATTTCTTAAGTGAACCGTCCAAGTTTATTTGGATTAATTGGTGTCTAAGGCAAGGTTTAGGGTTTAAGGCCCTCAAAGGAAAGAGGTACTTAATTGATCTTTGATCTCCCTCTAGTACTATCCTTACCTGGCTAATTACCCAAGTAAACTTTGATCTTTTCATTAAGGGAATTCTTGGTTAGAGCCGGTCTAAGTCAAGTTTAGGCTTAATCCTAGAGTTAGGTGATTGAAAAGTGATTGCTTTGATTTATTTTTAGTTAGTCCTCCATACTTTACCTTCTTGATTTTCCACTTATCCTTGTTTTTCATTTGTTTGTTATTTTCCTTTATTCTTGATTTTATTGATTTTACTTCTCTCTCAATCTCATTTTCCTCCATGTGCATATAATCTCAAACCTAGTTTTGTTATTATGTGCATATAACCACAATCACATTCTCAACTTTATTTTCTCCTCCTTTGCATATAATCCACAATCCACTCTCTCTTACCTCTCCACATCCACTTTCACCATTTCCTCACTTCCATTTTATTTGAATAAACTCCTAATTGTCGCTACAGATAATTTGAGAACCAAAACTTGAACAAAACTCTCCCTACTTCCCGCTCCTCGGATCGATAATCTTAAATACTATAACTTGATAAGGGTTGTATACTTGCAACTTAGGAGGTAATCATTTATTTCCCATCAAGTTTTTATGCCGTTGTCGGAACGGTGCATAAGTAGGATTTTCATTAAGTTTGGTTTTATTTTGTGTGTTTTCTTTGTGTAGGAACTTGGAGCTTGAAGATCAAGAGTTGAAGATTCAAGATTGAGGAATTGCCTCCAACGAGGCTTTGCATTGCTTTTGCGTGGGTAACTTCTCTATCTAGTATTTTCAATTCCACCCTTTAGATAGTTCATATACATTAGAGACAATTAGGATAAAAAAAAATAAAAATAAAAAATAATAAAAAATAAATAAAAGGATTTTTTACCCTTGTCGAATCTCTAATAAACTTCATTTCTTTTATTGTCGACCATAATAAAAATAAAAAGATTTTGTTTTTGCATCCTTTTTAGTTGCTTTTAATTCTTAGGGTTGCATTTCATATAATAGTAGGAATTCACCAAGTGATTTGAGCATCTTGATTTGGCACACACTAGAAAATATTTTAAGGGCAAAACCCACTAATCAAGATAAGGTGAGGGATTTCATCACCCTTTCCTTAGCCCAAAAATCACTAATTCCTCACTACACTTACTCAAGCCTCTTAAAATTTGATTAGACGTTGGCCCCTACGGATTCGAGCTCATTAAGGAACAATAATTTCTTAAGTGAACCGGTCCAAGTTTATTTGGATTAATTGGTGTCTAAGGCAAGGTTTAGGGGTTATGTATATCCGAAAGGAAAGAGGTACTTAATTGATCTTTGATCTCCCTCTAGTACTATCCTTACCTGGCTAATTACCCAAGTAAACTTTGATCTTTTCATTAAGGGAATTCTTGGTTAGGAGCTGGTCTAAGTCAAGTTTAGGCTTAACCCTAGAGTTAGGGTGATTGAAAAGTGATTGCTTTGATTTATTTTTAGTTAGTTTTTCTCATCTTCTTAACTTTTTCTCTTATCCTTTTTCAAATAAAAAAAAAAAAAAATTTTTTTGATTGTGGTGTATGCAAACTTGGGTTAGGGATAATACTAATCGTTTAATTCGTTTTGATTCATCTCTTGAACCAAACGAAATGGCTAATACCAACCCACCTGTTCTTCAAGATGTTTGTTACCCCACTAGAAATGCAATCCCCTCTTGCATAAAACTCCCCGAGGTAAATGAAACCAATTTTGAACTTCGACCGCATTTCATAAACATGCTTCCCAAATTCTTAGGAGCCAAACCAAGACGATACATCTTTATCTCCAATTTGAAGAAGTTTGCCTCATGATTAAGATGAGGGACTTAACTGAAGATGCGATCAAACTCCGATTTATTCCATTTGCCCTTAAGGATAAAGCCAAAAATGGTCAGATAGCTTGCCCATGATTCCATCTCAACTTGGGGTGAATTTGTAATGCTTTTTCTCAAATTTTTTTCCTATCCACAAAACAATCAAGCTTAGAAACAACATTCAAAATTTTAAAATTGTCCCAGAGAACCTTTTGGAAGTATTTTGACAAATTCAAAGATCTTCTTATCCAATGTCCTCACCATGGTCTTGAAAAATGGCGATTATGCCAAATCATTTATGAAGGATTGGATTATTCTTCAAAACTTCCTTAGAGTCAATGTGTCAAGAGGATTTCATGAAGAAAAATGCCGATGAAGCTTGGGACTTTTAGAGAGTTTATCCGAGAAAACCATGCAAGGGGAACATTGTGATGACCGTGTTTCATCAGCTTCCCAACCCAAAACCGATGGTCCGTCTTAGAAACTAACATAGCCTCAAGCAAAGATGGCTACAATCATGTGTAGGTTAGAAGCTTTAGAAGTCAAAGAACGAGCTCCACCAAATCAACCAAGTTTCTCGCCTCTACCGTCATAATCTTCATCTCATGTTTCGAGGAATGTCCTCTTTAGGATCCCGTCACCACTAGGTCGATAAACGCCGATGCCCCTAATGATCCATTTTCTCCAACCTACAATCCGGGTTGGAGAAATCATCCAATTTTGCATGGAACCAGGGAAACTACTCCGAAATCAAAATTTCACTCTCTTCAACCCAACAATTCTCTAGGGCAATACAGCCTCTCAATTTTCAACAACCAAATCACATTTCAAAATCAGTCTCCTCATCACCAATCAGAATCACACTCCTCAAATTGGATCATGATAAACGCCTTAATGTTCGAAAAGGGTCTAGATACTTTGATTAAAACCTCTACATGCACTACCTAACTTATTGACTCAAACATCAAACACGTTGAATTCCTTCATGCAATCAACCGGGCAAATCCTCACCTCCAACACTCAAGCCATAGCTAGGTTAGAAACCCAACTTGGTCAACTAGCTAATGCCATGAGTGAGAGAGAGAAAGGAACTTTTCCAAGTCAACCCGCGCCCAACCCAAGGACACGGATCAAGTTCAACCTACCAAGTCAAGTGAATGCAATCCATTCACTACGGTCAGGTAGACAGGTCGATAATCAGGTTAGAATGCCTCTAAGTGAAACCCTTGAACCAGAACAAATTCTCTCTCCTTCTGAGAAATCACACCCTTCTGATGACCCGAACTGAACTGAACGAGTCTAATCAATTTAAACCGGTTGCTCCTTGCAGGATAGACTCGGGCCTAGGAAGCACTCCTCTCGAGGAGAAAATTCTAGAGACTTTCAAGGTGTTAAGGTCAACATTCCTCTTTAGATGTCATTGAACAAATTCCTTCTTATGCCAAATTTTTAAAGGAATTATGTACCAAAAGAGGCAAATAAATGTTCCAAAGAAAGTCTTTCTCACGCCAATATCGTGAAGTCCTCTCAAAGTGCGTACCATTGAAACATAAGGATCCGGTTGTCCTACCATTCCATGTATCATTGGTAATACTCAGATCGATAAGGCTTTTAGACTTAGGGGCCGCTGTCAACTTGCTTCCAGATTCGATCTACCAACAACTAGGTGTCGGGAACTCAAGCCAACTAGATGCACACTTCGGTTAGGCGATAGATCGTTAAGGTCCCTATGGGTGAAAAACAGATGTACCGATAAAGGTTGGAGACTTCATTTTTCTGTTGATTTAAGTAGTCTGAAACACAACCGTTTCAATCCCAAAGGACGAATACGTGATCTTAGGAAGACCGTTCTTAGCCACTTCTAATGCTCTCATCAATCGTAGAACTGGTCACATGAAGTGTCTTTTGGAATCATTGTGAACTTAATATTTTCAATCCAGGAAATAATATTGATAATCAGCCTTTCGAAATCAATTACATCCAAGAAAGTTTAACAGAAGTAGAGAATGAATCTGACATTAGTTTTGAGGAAATCTTTCATGAGGAACTGGAAATTTTAAAAAATTCAGGTTTTATTTTTCAAAATGAGGAAACTGTGTTGAATACATGCCTCTTGAATGCAACATTCGAAGAACTCTTTTCTGATGAGCTTAGATTTTTGAAAGAGCAACCAAAATGTTAAATTTTCATTAATCAAAAATCTAAGTTCAAAATGCATAACACCAATAAGACCTACCTTAATTTGCTGCAAAACACATTGCAAACCATGGAATTTTCGAATTTGAGAACATCATTGATTATATCATCTTGAAATTCTTTAATTTCGGGTAGAATTTTCACAATAAGGTAGAATTTAATGTAGAATATGAGCTTCTCATGTTTTATCTTTTATTCTACATTTTTATTTTTGTCCCACAATAATAATAAAAGAATTTATTCTTCTCTCATGTGAGAGTTTCTTGTTCTTTTCAAAAAAAAAAAAAAAAGAAAAAGGAGAGAATAAATTTTTGACTCCACCTTCTCATACCAAAGGTAATTCTGAGACTTTTATCATTGTTGAAGTCGACCAGAACAAATGTAAGTGCTTCCATGCTTATCTGTTTTACTTTGTGCATAATAGAATTTGCATTGAGGACAATGCAAAATTTAGGTGTGGGGTGGGAATTAGTCATTTTATCTTTATCTTAGTTATTTTTTCTTTTTCTTACCATTCTTTTATGTCATTTTTTCCCTTCTTTTCATCATAAAAAAAAAAAAATAGTCACTTGCTAACTTAATAGAGTTGATTAATAATTGATCAATTTGATAGAATTTAAGTCTTCTAATCCTTAGTTGGTTCTATACTCAAGTTTACCTTTTATGATAACTCCAAATAAATTTCTTAAGAAATGATTTTCAAAGTAGTATACTTTACTTAAGTTGTAACTTAGATTTTTAAATAAAGTAATGAAATTTTGCATGCCTAACTTAGAGTTGAAAATAATTTTTCAAGTTGTCTTGATCCAAATATTGTTCAGAATGTATATACATATACACACATATATATTATAATGACTTAATAAATAGAAGAAAAATTTCTCTTAAAATCATTGGTGGTTCTATTTTACTAAGCCTAAGTTGATGAGTAATTAAGCCCATGAGTATTTCTATGCTTAATGACCTAAGCCCAATTGGGTTGGGATTCATTGGCCCAAAACTCGCTAAATGGTCACTTAGAAAGCCCAATTAAAAAGAACAAAACCACCAAGGAATAAAGAGTAAAAAAAAAAAAATCATACTAACCATGTTTTTGTATATAGTTATATTTGTATATGTTCTTGAAATATAAAATGGATTAAAAGACTTGAAGTTTGTTTAAAACAAAGGGTTAGCATGTCCTTTTCAAAACTTTTAATTTAAATTTTGAGTTAAACTTAGTTTTGTATAACTATAATGGAAGGATTTTCTTAAGAAAATTACATTGGAGTTATGATAAAACGCTTTCTTGAGTATTAACCAACTTCAATTGGAATGTTTGAAGATATCAAATGAATTAATTATTTTATTAACTTCTTTAAATTGGCAAGTTGACTGAATTTTATGGGTATATTCACTGCAAACCCTCACGAGACTACAACTCGTCCACTAGGGTAACCTAGGGATTTAAAGGCTTGTTGTATGCTAAATACAACCGCGATTCCTCGTGAAGTGAGTTAGGTTTTTTTATTTTCTTTGCTAGAGGACTAGCAAAAGCTTAGGTGTGGGGGTATTTGATTATCACATTTTAATTACATTTTTATACCCTTATTACCTATGTTATATGAATAACGATATTACTAATAATCATTTTTATCTTATTTTGCGTGCTAATAAAGAAATAATGAATAAAAGCCCAAATGACTCAAATTCTCTCAATTTCTACCAATATTTGAAGCCCAAATCAAGACAAACCAAGGCCCAAGATACCAAATTGATCCAAGAGAAATTCGTGAAGAAAAATCAAGAAAAGACAAATTCGGTTGGGAACCAATCGGTTGACCAACCGGTTGGCTAACCGTTTATAACCGATCGCCAACCGATCGGTTCCCAAATGCATTCCGATTAATGGTGGATTTCTCCTTTTGGCTAGGTTTGATCCAATGGTTCACATCAACTCATGGCTATAAATAGGGTGAAGGCCGAGTGTTTTGAGTGTGAAATATTTTGTAAAACTCCATTTGGAGAGGAGGGTCACTCTTAATTGAGAAGACCTTCCAAAATTGTAACTTTGTTACACAATATATGAAATTTTTCACCCCTTCAATTTCCTTTCTCTTATTCTAATCCAAGGACCAAAAGGAGGATTAGATTAAGATCAGGAGTTGTTGGTTTCTATTTTATTTCTTTTTCATTTTCTTCTTTATTTTCTTGTTTGTAGAATAGATTTACTTTCATGCAATTTACTTTCTTGCAATTTACTTCCATGCAATTTAATTCCTTGCAATTTACTTTCATGCAATGTATTTACTTTCTAGAATAGATTTTCCTTTTCTTTAATTCACCTTGAGGCTAGAACCCTCTAGGGAATTACCCTTTTCTAAGTATGGAGCCAATACTTGTGGGAACCCTAGAGATTGTTTGAAACTAGCTAACAAATCCAACTCATTCTCATGAGATTGAGATAAGCTAAGTGGATCTACTCTAGATTCCTCATATCTTTAATTAATCCTCCATACTTTACCTTCTTGATTTTCCACTTATCCTTGTTTTTCATTTGTTTGTTATTTTCCTTTATTCTTGATTTTATTGATTTTTACTTCTCTCTCAATCTCATTTTCCCTCCATGTGCATATAATCTCAAACCTAGTTTTGTTATTATGTGCATATAACCACAACCACATTCTCAACTTTATTTTCTCCTCCTTTGCATATAATCCACAATCCACTCTCTCTTACCTCTCCACATCCACTTTCACCATTTCCTCACTTCCATTTTATTTGAATAAACTCCTAATTGTCGCTACAAGATAATTTGAGAACCAAAACTTGAACAAAACTCTCCCTACTTCCCGTTCCTCGTGGGATCGATAATCTTAAATACTATAACTTGATAAGGGTTGTATACTTGCAACTTAGGAGGTAATCATTTATTTCCCATCACTCTTTAAGCTAGATTTTATACCCAGTTATTGAATTTTTATACCTCCTAGTTCTAAAAAAATTTGTAACTCCTTATTTATTTTTGTAACTTTTAAGCCGATTTTGTAACCGCTATTAAATTTTTATATCTCCTACTTCAAAAAAATTTGTAACTCCTTATTTATTTTGGTAACTCTATAAACCAAATTTTGTACCAAGTTATTGAATTTTTATACCTCCTAGTTCGGAAAAATTTGTAACTCCTTATTTATTTTATAACTCTTTAAGCCATTCTCAAAAACTTTTTGTAACCAGCTATTGAATTTTTATATCTTCTACTTCTAAAAAAAATTGTAACACCCTATTTATTTTTGTAACTCTTTAAACCAAATTTTGTACCTAGTTATTGAATTTTTATACCTCCTAGTTCGAAAAATTTGTAAGTCCTCATTTATTTTATAACTCTTTAAGTCGATTTTGTACCCGCTATTAAATTTTTATACCTCCTCGCTCTGAAAAAAATTCAGAATCCTTATTTATTTTTGTTACTCTTTAAGCCATATTTTGTAACCGCTATTGAGTTTTTATATCTCCTAGTTCTGAATTTTTTGTAACTCCTTATTTATTTTTGTAACTTTTAAGCTAGATTTTGTACCCAGTTGTTGAATTTTCATACCTCCTAGTTCGGAAAAATTTGTAACTCCTTATTTATTTTATAACTCTTTAAGCCATTCAAAAACTTTTTGTAACCAGGTTATTGAATTTTTATATCTTCTACTTCTAAAAAAAATTGTAACACCCTATTTATTTTTGTAACTCTTTAAACCAAATTTTGTACCTAGTTATTGAATTTTTATACCTCCTAGTTAGAAAAATTTGTAAGTCCTCATTTATTTTATAACTCTTTAAGTCGATTTTGTACCCAGGTTATTAAATTTTATACCTCCTCGATTCGGAAAAAATTCGTAAAATCCTTATTTATTTTGTTACTCTTTAAGCCATATTTTGTAACAGGTTATTGAGTTTTTATATCTCCTAGTTCTGAATTTTTTGTAACTCCTTATTTATTTTTGTAACTTTTAAGCTAGATTTTGTACCAGGTTGTTGAATTTTCATACCTCCTAGTTGAAAAAATTTGCAACACTTTGTTTATTTTTGTAACACTTTAAGTCGATTTTGTACCAGTTATTAAATTTTTTATGCGTGCTTGTTTAGGAATTTTTTTGTAACTCCTTATTTATTTTATAACTCTATAATCCATTTTTGTACCTAGTTTTTAGTGTTATACCTTCTAGTTCTCGGAAAAAAATTTGTCACTATGAGAACTTCACAAAAGATCTAATCCATATAACCACATTATCAACTAGCAAACTTAAGGTCCATGTAAGCACATGGTTCAAAGAACACATAATTGCATCCGTCCATACATAATTTTAGTTTAGATAATCACATTCTACCAAAACACATGATTAATTAGAAATTGACACTCCAAAATATTCTTGCAAACTACTTTGTTTTGGTCCTCCGTTAACTTTTTCTTATTATTTTAAGCAACAAACTTTCCACAAAGAAGCTCATGGACTTATAGATATGTGATTTGTTCAGTCTTGTACTAGTTAAGCATTCTAATCCTTTGGTCATTATTATTATCTTATTTTTGTTAATACCCGTTAGATGATATGATGATATGTTTGATCACATAGTGACATCTAATAGGACCGACTGTGCATGAAGACGACTTCCGTCAAAATATGATTCATAAACGTGCTACCCTCGATACCGATATCCCGGTATGAGATTTTCTTTGACTATTATTATATATTATAACGTCGACTAGACGACGCACCCATCTTGACTGGACATGTCCTGAATCACGGTTATTTTCATAGTTTTACGAAAGCCGTTCCACAGTAGTATGGTGGTTAGTGCACAACATTTCATGCATAGTCACTAAAATTAAACGGTTAAATATGGGGTTTAATAAAGGGGAATTGGACGGAGAATATTAAGTGTATATAAGCGGTTTATGCGCACTACTGATATCCTGAGTTATATATATATACAATGGCCAAGGGCCAATGCTTGACTTGAAGCCGTGTTCCCGGGACGGTTTACGGGAAACCGACTTGTATACATGAAAATATTCTCCTCTAATTCAAATAACATCTAAAATAATAATAATGTGCTTGTGCGCCTTGTGGTAAACTTCGTTGAATATCTCTAATTAGCATTTTTCTTGTATCACCTTTAATTGAGTTTTCATCTTTTATTTATACCTATTACACACACTTACACGCACACAATTCCTTCATTTTACATGCTTGTTGGGAGTTTTCTGACTCCCCTAGGGTTTGCGAGTGTTCGCGAGGAAAATTATAAAATTGAGAAGATGTAAAATTGGTCTATTCTATTTGAAGAATAATGAATACAATCTCTCGAATGCAATCTCTCTCTCTAACTGACTTAGATAAAAAGAAATTACAAATTCCTCGATCGGTTGCCCGATTTACAAAAGAGAGAAGGATCAGCGGAGAACCTTCCTTTATTTAATCGGGTTCTTCACGGTAGGGTGGGAGCTTGAATCTTGTATCCGTTGACGATCCGACCGTCTTGACTCGTGGGGCGAGGTTGAAAAATAACTCGCCGGAGCAAGTTTAGAACTCTGGACGAGTTAAGAACTCTTTGATAGAGTTGATTTTAGAAAAGGATTAGTAATCCTTTTAGCCAAGAATGGCGGAGAAGAACTTGCCGTGCAAGTTTGAAAACTCTAATCGAGTTGAACTCTCTAGGAGAGTTGATTCCAGCAAAGGAGGTCTTCGGTAAAACCTCAATATCTCTAAATCCGACCGGTAGGATTCAATCTTCACCGTTCAGAATTAGGAACAATGAGTGTTGAGGCTTCCCTCCAAGTTTCACTCCGATCAGACCACGGATGAAGGTCCGATCGTCACGCCGATCACAGCTGCGCGGAAGAAGCCGTTCTCTGCGCAATTGGCTTCGGTAAAACCTCGATATCTCCAAATCCAACCGGTAGAAATCACTCTCCACCGTTCAGAATTAGGAAAGACAAGTGTTGAGGCCACCCTCCAAGTTTCACTCCGATCAGACCACGGATGAAGGTCCGATCTTCCGCCGATCACAGCTGCTTGGCAGAAACTGTTCTCTCCCCTGTTAGTTCTCCGGCCAAAACCTTTCAACCCCTCTCTTTGGCTGTGAAACCCCCATTTATAGGGTTAAAGGGTGTAACCACCCCTTAAAATGCTCCATAATAGGGGTTAGTGGGGTGTAACCACCCCCTAATTGCTCAAGCGGTTGAGGAACCGTTCAACTCATGTTTGAATGAGTCAAAGCGGATTAGTTGCGGAGCAAGCCCGGCGTCGCGTTTTGAGCTTGAGCGGGCCATGTGCGCCCAGCGTTTGAGCTTCGGCAGCGGGCTATGTGTGCGCGTTTAGGCTTGACGCGGGTGTGCTCCGCGTTTTGGGTTGAAGCAGGGCGTGCTCGCATTTTGAAATGGCGGGCCATGTGCTCCGCGTTTGGGAAGCCCGAGCGGCGGCTGTGTGTTCCGGCGTTTGAGCCGGACGGCGGGCGGGCCATGTGCTCCGCGTTTGGGGCCGAGCGGGCCATGTGCTCGGCGTTTTGAATTAAGCGAGGGATGAGCCCGCATTTTGAATTGAAGAGATCAAAACTTGTGATCTCTTTTCACAAGGATTGTCAACTTGTAATCCTTGTACTCACGGGAACATTAACCGATTCTCCTTTGTCATCGTGAAAGTCGTCGAACGCCTTTAATCGATAGTGTTTACGGATATTGGCTGTCTTATTAATTTTTCTGACCTCAGAACCCCCTCAAAGTTTTGAAAGTTTGCGGTTGGTAGGGACGAGCTTTGAATACTTTGGATATCTTCTTTATTTGATCACGAAAGTATTGCTCCTCATTCGTCTTTAAAGAAGTTGTATACGCTTTTGTCCACGCTAGTCATTAGTCCTTGCATGGGTGACCTCGGCGTTTTGCTTTTAAAATGCAGGAGTGACCGTAGCGTCTTGAACTTTGCTACGTGAGACCGATCCGCGATTTGAGGTTGAAACGGGCCATCGCGTTACGTGTTTAAGCGGTAGCGACCCTCCGTTTTGTGTTGAAGCGCGGGGTGGTCCTGGCGTTTTATGAGTAAAGCGGGGGATGAACCCCACATTTCCAACTAAGTCTTTTAGACTTTTCTTTAAGGTGCCAAAAGTATAGTGTTAACTTGGCATGCCTTTCACACTTGTTGTTTGAACAAGCTTTTGGGGATTATCACTCTATTGTAAAGAGTTGATAAATTGGTTTTATCATCGAGAGGTGGAATTTTTAACTTGATGATGATTTTGAGGACTTATCGCTCTATTGAAGAGAGTCGATAAGTTGATTTTATCAGAGGTGTGGGGTTAACTTGATAAAGTTTGGTATTTGTGGTTTGAACAAGATTTTGAGGACCTATCGCTCTATTGAAGAGAGTCGATAAGTTGATTTTATCAGAGGTTGGGAGTTAACTTGATAAAATTGGGTACTTGTGGTTTGAACAAGATTTTGAGGACCTATCGCTCTATTGATGAGAGTCGATAAGTTTAGGTTTTGTCGGGGGACAAAATATGAAATCTGTGATTTAAACAAGGTTTAAGGCCTGTGATGTGAACAAGGCTTACGTGGCTTGTGGTGTGAACAAGTCTTTGGGCTTGTGGTGTGAACAACGCTTTGGGCTTGTGGTGTTAACAAGGCTTTGGGCTTGTGGTTTAAACAAGGCCTTTGGGTTTGTGGTTTAAACAAGGCTTTGAGCTTGTGGTTTAAACAAGGCTTTAGGCTTGTAATGTGAACAAGGCTTGGGGCTTATCATCCTATTGAGGAGGATTGATAAGTTGATTGTCAGAGGTGTGAGGTTAACATGACAAGGATACGTTGCGATTGGAGCAACTTTGTGGACTTATCATCCTATTGGAGAGATTGATAAGTTGGTTATCAAACTCTGAGGATGTGTATGCATTTTGATAGGATTGTGTTGTAATTTGAACAACTTTGTGGATCTATCATTCTATTGGAAAGGAATGATGAGTTGATTGACGGGTTTAGTTGTGATTTGAACAATTTTGAGGAACTTATCTGTAGGGAGGATTGATAAGTTGATTATATCATCGGAGGTATAGTGTTGACTTGATGAAGATCGTTGCGATGAACAACTTTGAGGACCTATCATCCTATTGAGGAGGATTGATAAGTTGATTGCGATTTAAGCACATTTGAGGAGTTAAGCTACATGCGTGGCGTTGTGCTACGATGTTGAATACGTAGACTTTGTCATCTTTACGGGTAAGAGACTAGCAAACAGCGTGTTAGGCGTTGACTTTAGGGTTATTGGCCAACCCGACCATCGCGGACTTGATGAGCCTTCTGAATGCCGTTTGAATCGGGCTATGCAATTATCTAAATCCGTTCGCATGTGGCGTTGTGCTAAAAGAATAAAACTCTTTTAGGCTTAATGCTACGATGTTGAATACGTGAAGCCGTCTCTCTCGGGGAATAGACTACCGGTGCATGTATTAGATCGGGGCTTATCCCCTTAGGTTTGGATAAAATTCCCGGACTTGAATTCGGTGTCTTTTAATCGAAAAAGACTAAACCGGCAATGCGTTAGGTGTTGACTTATCTACCTTAGGATTCGGGATAAAATTCCCCACGTGTAAGGTGTGGATTGTGGTGTTATTAATAACAACCCACAACTTTGAATATGTGGGCTTTTGTTCTTTTACGGTTAGAACTAACCGTAGCGTGTTCTGTGAGCTTATCCTACTTAGGCCCGGGATTTAGTTGTGATTTGAACAACTCGAGGAACTTATCTGTTGAGGGTTGATAAGATAACGTGTAATGTGTTGCGATTAGAGCAACTTTGAGGACTTATCGCTCTATTGAAGAGTCGATAAGTTGATTGTCGAGTGTGAGGTTAACGTGACAAGTGTATGTTGCGTCGAACAATTTTGAGGACTTATCGCTCTATTGAAGAGAGTCGATAAGTTGATTGTCGAGGTGTGAGGTTAACGTGACAAGGGTATGTTCGTCGGAGCAATTTTGAGGACTCATCGCTCTATTGAAGAGAGTCGATAAGTTGATTGTCGAGGTGTGAGGTTAACGTGACAAGGGTATGTTGCGTCGAACAATTTTGAGGACTTATCGCTCTATTGAAGAGTCGATAAGTTGATTGTCGAGGTGTGAGGTTAACGTGACAAGGGTATGTTCGTCGAGACAATTTTGAGGACTTATCGCTCTATTGAAGAGTCGATAAGTTGATTGTCGAGGTGCATTGTTAACTTGTGAGTTGTGTTACGATTTGAGCAACTTTGTAGACTTATCATCCTATTGGAGAGGATTGATAAGTTGATTTTGGTGGTCTTCTTTGCGTTGAAGTGCTCACATTGTCAAAAGTATTTTGCTAACTTGATAATATTTGGAATTTATTATTCTACGAAAAATATAGATAATCAACCTCGATCAGTAATTATTCTAGGTTGATACTAGCGAGTCTTGACCTCGCGATTTAGAAGGTCATCAATAGCGAGTCTTGGTCGACCTCCTCTTCTTGACTTCAATCCTAGCAATAATTGCTTCCTGTTAATACAGGAGACTAGTTGTTTCGGGAATGACATTTTGCAACCCCATTCGAGCTAGGAGATTAGTTTGTAAATTGTGCGACAGTGTCAATCGAAGCGGACGTGTCATACACGTCGAGCATCGAATAGCCATGCTTGAACCGTTCGGCGAAGACTTTGATAGGCTCTCCCTCCTTTGCTTAATGGCAAGGAGAGAAGTGGCGGTGATTTCGTGTCATCTTCAAAGAATCGTGCAGGAAGAGTCTCTAAATCGCCCATTTCGGATACATTCGAGCGGTTTCATGAACCATTCAAAGGCAACCCCTTGAGGGTGCCAATGAACAAACGCTGCTATGACATCGTTTGCCATCACATTCGATCGTGACCTAAAATGGTAGATGTGTTGGTTCGGTGATCCCGTGCGTCGAAAAGCTTGGCGTCGGGATTTTGAATTTTGGAGGATAAGGAAGGTATCCCATTGCAGGATACGGTCGACAACCCCTATCTTGGAGCTCGCACCTATTAGCCATGGCATTGGCGGGCTTCGGTTCTAGCATTTTTGTCGATTGAGGACTTTGTTCGTTTTGGCCTCTCTTCCTTCTTCAAATAAAGATTCTATGTGATGAGCTTCTTGATGGAAGCTTCATTCACTTTTCTTCGTTTTGAGGATCGGCCCTCCTCCGTGATGATTCGGTTGTAGAGCGAACATGTGAACTTGAGCCCTATCTCGCTACAAGTTGGTTTATCATATCTTGAAGTTGATCGATGGACTCTTGTTGTGATCGCGGGGCTTCTTGCATCATAGCGATGCTCTTGAGCCTCTTCTTGAAATCTTCACATTCTCCGTCATGTAGGCGGCAGCTCACGTGCTCCAAGAAAGAACTAGAGGATTGAGATTCGATGGTGAATGCTCATCATCGGACTCAATTCCTTTAGCCAACTTTTGGTAGTTGGCGGGGGTATGACCCTGTTGAGTCCGTATGTCGGTAAACTCCGTCGAGTCATTCAAAGCCTCTTTCAAGCGAGGACGATTTGCCTCGGCTCATTGGAGCTAGAGATTGGATGCGCCTACTCGATCATATTAGAAGTGACTCCAAGGTATTCGACCTCTGAAGTCTCATTCATGAAAATGTCGTCGTTCGATGGACCAAATAACATTTGTCAATCGTTCAAACACCGGCGGCAGCGGCATATGGCGGCGCCGATATCGGATGATTTGGCACTTGGGCGAAGAGCGTTTGAGCACTGAGCGAGGTGCGGACAGCGTTTTGGATTGGGGACGGGGATCGGCGTGCAACCCTAATGTGAGCGAGGTCGAGTTTGAATATTTGAGCGGGGTTGTGACCGCGTTTTATAGTGAGGGCGGATGCGTGATACAACTATTTGAGCGAGTTTGGCGTTGAGCAATTGAAGCGGGTTGTGACGCGTTTTACCGTAACGGGCCATTGAGGGTTCGCGTTCGGTCCGGCTTTGCGAGGCTCGTGTTCGGAACTAAACGCGAGCTTGCGTTACGTAAAAGAAGCGAAGCTTCGGGATCGCGTTTTGGCTGCATAAGCCAGCGAAGTTCGTTGGTTGGTCGATTGGCCATCGGTATGTTCTTTGGGGCGGCGCTCCTTTCGCTGATTTGAGGCTTTGCGGCGACATCACCATCTTTACCGATTAGGTTAGCCCGCGACGAAGGGACTTTGGTCTCCTTAGAGGCTTTGTGGATCTTCGCCTTGGGGCTAAGGGATCCGGAGGAGAGTGCCTCCTCGAACTTGGCTTGATCGAACTCTCGGTCGAGTTTCAACGGTCGTCCCATGAGCTTGGCGTCGGATTGCGCCACCACTTCTTCATCGTGAAGCTAGTCCCCAGCGAGCGCCATCTTTTGTTCGCGAGGAAAATTATAAAATTGAGAAGATGTAAAATTGGTCTATTCTATTTGAAGAATAATGAATACAATCTCTAATGCAATCTCTCTAATCGACTTATATAAAAAGAAATTACAAATTTCGATCGTTGCCCGATTTACAAAAGAGAGAAGGATCAACGGAGAACCTTCCTTTATTTAATCTGGGTTCTTCACGGTGATGGGAGCTTGAATCTTGTATCCCGCTGACGATCCGACCGCCTTGACTCGTGGACGAGGTTGAAAAATAACTCGCCGAGCAAGTTTAGAACTCGACGAGTTAAGAACTCTTTGATAGAGTTGATTTTAGAAAAGGATTAGTAATCCTTTTAGCCAAGAATGGCGGAGAAGAACTTGCCGTAAGTTTGAAAACTCTAATCGAAGTTGAACTCTCTAGGAGAGTTGATTCCAGCAAAGGAGGTCTTCGGTAAAACTCAATATCTTCTAAATCCGACCGGTAGGATTCAATCTCCACCGTTCAGAATTAGGAACAATGAGTGTTGAGGCTTCCTCCAGTTTCACCCGATCAGACCACGGTGAAGGTCCGATCGTCACGCCGATCACAGCTGCGCGGAAGAAGCCGTTCTCTGCGCAATTGGCTTCGGTAAAACCTCGATATCTCCAAATCCAACCGGTAGAAATCAATCTCCACCGTTAAGAATTAGGAACGACAAGTTTTGAGGTCTCCTCCGTTTCACTCCGATCAGACCACGGATGAAGGTCCGATCTTCCTGCCGATCACAGCTGCGCAGCAGAAACTGTTCTCTCCCTTTGTTAGTTCTCCGGCCAAAACCTTTCAACCCTCTCTTTGGTTGTGAAACCCCCATTTATAGGGGTTAAAGGTGTAACCACCCCTTAAAATGCTCCATAATGGGGTGTAGTGAACACCCCCCTTAAATTGCTCAAACGGTTGAGGAACCGCTCAACTCATGTTTGAATGAGTCAAAACGCCGTTCGCTGCTCGAGCAAGCCCGCCTGCTGCTTTGAGCTTCAACGCTGGCCATGTGCCGCTGCTTTGAGCTTCAACGCTGCTATGTGTGCCGCTTAGCTTCGAACGCTGGCCGCGGTGTTCGCTGCTTTGGGTTGAAACGCCACGCGGTTCGTGATTTTGAAATGAAACGCTGGCCATGTGCCCGCTTTAATTCAACGCTGGCCGCAGGCTCGCTTGGCTTTCGACGCTGGGGTCAGCCATGCTCCGCTGCTTACTTCAACGCTGGTCATGTGCTCCGCTGCTTGATTGAAACGCGGATAAGCCCCGCGATTTTGAATTGAAGAGATCAAAACTTGTGATCTCTTTTCACAAGGATTGTCAACTTGTAATCCTTGTACTGAGACATTAGTTTCGATTCTCCTTTGTCATCGGAAAGTCACGCCTTGTAACCTTCATCGATAGTGTTTCATGGATATTGGCCGCCTTCGCACTTTTTACGTACCACACCGAGCCCCGCATTCGACTCGCTCTTTCTTCAAGCAGATCAAGAGTACTTTGAGGATCAGTCCAAAGAAGAAGGATCACCTTCTATCCCATCGCTTTTCTTTCACCGCTTGTTTAGGTAGTGAATTCATTCAGATTTTTCTTTTGCCGCATGTGGCTTTTCTAGACTATGATGTTTTTCTTATTCTCTTTCCCCTTTGTGAACTTGTAGTTGAACTCTGTTTTTGGAGATTTATTTATCTATATATTTCTTTTGTTATTTTAGTTAAATGCTCTCTGGTATAGTTTTGGTTGTATATCTATATACAGGATGATCTAAAGGCGTGAATCTGGCCGAATGGTTGCATTGCCGACCGAGTCACGTTCCTAATTATTATACTTTGGAGCCGGGGCGTGACAAGGTTTTTTATTGGTATCAGAGCCAGGTTTAGTAATCGTTGTCTCATCCTGTATACAAGAAAAAATTAAGATCGTGCCAAAAATAGAGCATGTAGAGAATAGGTTCCTTCCTTTTTGGAATACGTCCTTTGACTCCTAATACCTTGATTCTCAAGTCCTAATCTTGACCAATCTCATTTCAAGTGATCACTATGGCCCAAAACATCGTCCCGCTACTCCGCTAGGCTCGAGGGAAGCAGGCTCCATCAGCCGACCTGCATGCCATTAGGGAGTTGGTAGCTCATAATCGCGAGAGAGATGGGCAGCAGCAGGCTGCAAGGCCGGGTAATGTGATCGATTTTCGGAAGCTCAACCCACAACTCTTCGCTGGGACTGAAGGTGGATATGAGGCTGAGATGTGGCTACAGACCATGGACCATCTTTTGAGGGCATCAAAAATACCTAATGAGGATAAGGTCGACATTGTACAGCTGCAGCTCATAAATGTAGCTAGGACATGGTGGGATGTAGAGGAGCAGAAGCTTCCTAAGCCGATTTCATGGGAGACATTTTAGGAGAGCTTCTTAGAGACATTTTTCTCTAAGATAGCTCGCATTGAGATGCAGAGGCAGTTCATTATTCTGAGACAGAGAGGCAGTACTGTAGATGAGTATGCAGCTAAATTTTTCAAGCTCAGTAGGTTTGCTCCAGGCAAGGTGTCTAATAAGGTGGATAAGGGGCAAAGGTTCATGCAGGGTCTTAATTTTGAGATCTAGACTCAGATTTACAGTCATAAGGGTGTTGAGACTTATGCTGATGTCCTAGAGGTAGCTCAAAAAATAGAACAGCTGATTGGGATCATGAACTCGGTGAAGAGAGGGGCCAACAAGCGCCCTATGGGACAGTCATCTGGGGGAAATCAACACAAGCCTCAGACGGGAGGAGCACAAGCCAAGCACCAGCAGACGGGGACTCCGAGACCAGCTCCATAGCCAACCAACATGATTTGCCATTTTTACAGCAAGCTGGGGCACTTGATGAAGAATTACAAGAGAGCTAACGGATTGTGCCTAGCATGCGGGGCGGTGGATCATCAGCTAACCGCTTGCCCTAGTAGGGGAGTTTCAGGAGGAGCTGTGTGAGCGATAATACAAAGAAAGCCGCTAGACAGTATGGCAGCGCGGAGGCCATCACTTCCTACTCAGCAGCAGATGTTCCGGGGACATCAGAGGGGACAACAATTTTGAGGCCAGAGATAGTGGGGAGGTCCCTAATTTTAGCACCCATACCACCTCAAGACAGAGGCACCTGTGGCAGATGGTCAAGAAGATCCAGAGTGCAGAGACAGTGGTCAAGCTTTGACACTACATACCGAAAGCAGTGCACGATCCGTGATGTGGTCACAGGTACCATTTTAGTTTACTCAGTTCTTGCATTTACCCTATTTGATTCTGGGGCATCGCACTGTTTTATATCCACTAAGTTCATTACACACACACCATACCATGCGATAGTTTAGATGCCACCGAATATCCATACAGTAGCGGGTCTTAACTTCTAGTAGGAGTGTAAGAGATGCTCAGAGTAGTCCAGTAGTGGAGCTATTTATGCACTTGTTAGTGATTGACACTAACAGGTTTGATGTTATTTTGGGGATGGATTGGCTCTACAACTTCCATGCGATTATCGACTGTCGACGCAGAAGCGTGGTGTTCAAGATACCAGATCACCCAGAGTTCGATTTTATGAGCGGTAGCAGAGTAATGGAGCAGCCAGAATATCGAGCACGTATGGATGGAGTATTAGCCTCGATAGAGGTAGAGGAGAAGCATATACCAGCAATTGTCGAGGAGTTTCTTGATGTTTTTCCTGATGAGTTGCCGGGTCTGCCACTAGATAGAGACATAGAGTTCATCATCAATCTAATTCCAGGAGTTGCACCTATCTCTAAACAACCTTACGGGATGCCGATAGCAGATTTGGAGGAGTTGCAAAGGTGTCCGTGAGTATCTCGATAAGAAATTTATCAGGCTTAGTACTTCACCTTGGGAGCACCAAGAGTGTTAGTGCCAAAGCCGACGGTAGCCGGAGGATGTGTATTGACTACGTGGAGTTGAATCGGGTTACCATAAAAATAAGTACCAATTCCTAATTGATGACCTTTTGATCACCGAGAAGCTAGGGTGTTTTCTGCTAGACCTCAGTCGTTATCATCCTTGAAGGTGAGGAAGGAAGACATACCTAAGATCGTGATTCGCGACGCTGCACGGGCACTATGAGTTCCTAGTGATGACGCTTGAGTGACAAATGCTCCATCTACATTTATGAGCTTGATGAACAAGGTGTTTTCTCAGTATCTCGACTAGTTTGTGGTGGTGTTCATCGATGACATTCTTGTATACTCCAAGACCAAGGAAGATCATGCCGAGCATCTACAGATTGTGTTGGAGATTCTACGGAAGGAGAAGCTCTATGGAAAATTGAACAAGTGTGAGTTCTGGCTGGAGCAAGTGTCCTTCTTGGGGCATGTGATTTCAGGAGCAGGTATTTCTGTAGACCCAAAGAAGGTTGATGCCGTGTTGAGGTTGGACCCGCCTACATCTATGACAGAAGTGCAAAGTTTCTTAGGGATGGCTGGATACTACAGAAAATTCATTAAGGATTTCACTAAAATTGCAGGATCACTTACTAAGTTGACTCGGAAGGACGTCAAATTTGTGTGGACTCAGGAGTGTCAAGCAGCATTTGATGAGTTGAAGAAGAAGTTGACGACGGCTCCTATTTTACCAATTTTGGATGAGTCAGGAGGATTTGTAGTACACACCGATGCTTCTGGTTTGGGTTTAGGTTGTGTTCTGATGCAACATGGGAAGGTAGTAACTTATGCATCTAGACAACTAAAGACGCATGAGAGAAACTACCCGGTTCATGATTTGGAGTTGGCAGCGGTTATTTTTGCATTGAAATTATGGCGGCACTATCTTTTAGGGCAAAGAGTGGAGGTATATACAGACCATAAAAGTTTAAAGTATATCTTCACTCAGAAGGAGCTCAATATGAGGCAACACAGGTGGTTAGAGCTTATGGCGGATCATGATCTTGATTTACAATATCATCCAGGACGGGTTAATGTGGTGCCAGATCATTTGAGCAGGAAGCCTGTGGCGATGAGACTTACCATGCAGCGGGAGTTGTTACCTGAGTTCTGGAGGATGAATATGGAGATTATTTTACCTGGAGCAGGGAGACAGTTGATGAGTCTACAGTTACAGTCTACTCTAGTAGACCAGATAAAAGCTACCCAGTTCGAGGATGTACGGTACCAAAAATTTAAGAAACAAGTGGAGTCTGGGGAGAGAACTGATCTACAGAACATGAGGATGGATCCTTGCGATTCCGTGGTAGATTGTGTGTGCCTAAGGGCGATGTCGAGAGAGTTGCCGAGGAGGCGCACGTACCCGCTTTCTATTCATCCGTGGAGCACAAAGATGTATCGGGACTTGAGGGAGCATTACTGGTGGCCAAGAATGAAGATGGAGATGGCTCGGTTTGTGTCAAAATGCCTAGTATGTCAGCAGGTAAAGGCTGTGCATCAGAGGACCGCGACTTTATTGCAGCCTCTTCCTATTCCCGAGTGGAAATGGGAACATGTTACTATGGATTTTGCCACAGCCCTGTCGAGGAGCCAGAAGGGAAACAACGCGGTATGGGTAGTAGTAGACCGACTCACCAAGTCAGCTCGCTTCATTCCATTTTGAGTTGGACAGACGACGGAGAGTCTAGCGGAGCTGTACATGAGAGAGATAGTACGTTTGCATGGGGTATCTGTCAGCATTGTGTCGGATAGAGACACACGATTCTTATCACACTTTTGGAGGAGGTTACAACAGTGTCTTGGGACTAGACTGAGTTATAGCATGGCTTACCACCCTCAGACAGATGGACAATCGGAGAGGACCATACAGATTATGGAGGACATGTTGCGAGCATGCATGCTAGATTTCAAGGGCTCTTGGGAAGACCACTTACACTTGGTGGAGTTCTCTTATAATAATAGTTACCAAGCCAGCATCCAGATGGCACCTTATGAGGCATTATATGGGAGAAAATGTAGATCTCCTACATGTTGGGATGACATGGGAGAGCGGCGTCTGCTAGGGCCTAAGATGATTGTGCAGACAGTAGAGAAGATAAAGACGATACAAGATCACCTTAAGTCGGCTCAGGATAGGCAGAAGAGTTGGGCTGATGCTAAGAGGAGACCTCTACAGTTCCAGGTTGGAGAGCATGTCTTCTTGAGGATATCCCCAACTAGAGGAGTTATCAGATTTGGCAGCCAAGGAAGCTTAGTCCACGTTTCATCGGTCCATTCGAGATATTAGAGAGAGTAGGAGAGGTGGCATACAGGCTAGCTTTACCTCCATCGTTAGAGGGAGTGCATGATGTGTTCCATGTATCACAGCTTCGACGATATGTGCAAGATGAGACCCATGTCTTAGACATTGCAGAGCTTCAGATTGGGACGAACCTATCATATGAGGAGCAACCAGTGAAGATTTTGGATAGGCAGGAGAAGATCCTCAAGAATAGGACTATTCCGCTTGTCTTAGTATCTTGGGGACATCGTGGACCAGGTGAGGCTACATGGGAGCGAGAGGACGATATTCGTCAGCGCTACCCACATCTCTTTATTACAGGTAACATCTAGTTCCTGTGTGCTTGGGTTTAAATTTCGCGGACGAAATTTCTTTTCATAGGTGGGTAGGATGTAATAACCATTTTTTTGTCCATATATACAAATGAGTTAAAGCCCTTTTGATTTTTTTTGTGTAAGGCCCATTTAGCCTTAAAGCCCATGCATACCCAAGTTCTCTTTGCTGCTCTTTCTCACGCCAAAGGAAGAGAAAAAAAAAAACAAAAAACAAAACCGAAACCATGTAACCACTAGCCCCCACGTTTACAAGATGAAACTAAATCCCTAAGCATGAGGAAATCTCTAACTACCCATATCTTTATTGGAAAAAAATATAAAATCAAATCCCCTTAAATCCTTATCCCATAAGAGTCCCTGCATCTCACGAAAAAAGAGAGAGAGAGAGAGAAAAAAAAACGTAGAGAAGAAGAGAACTAGAGAAGGAGAAGGACAAGGGTTGGGATTTGTTCTTGGTTTTGGAGTTCAAAGTCTTCTCGGCAAATCGGCAAGCATATTTCCTCTTCTTTTTGGTGTTAGAATTTCACTTTACATTGATGGTTCATACCTAGGGTTCATGCTAGAATATTTCTTTTTTTTTTCTTCCCTGAGTTTTTTTCTTTTATGTAGTCTCTCATTATGCTCATCGTACACTAGAACGTACTATAAATGTTATTTTGGTGTAATACTCTATGTACTCTTCCTGTCTATGTATTTGATTTTCCATATTTAAATCCCTTGCCTGTGACAGGTAGAAAAACTTGACCTTAACATGTTCCTGTTGACCTATCTTCCTAGTAGTGCCTACAAGTTTTCCCCTGATGCATAGTTTAGTTCTCATAACTGACATTAAACAGCTACAAATATATGGTTGTATTCTGTGAGTTACTTTTCCCCACACTTGGACAATATCACCCTGACTTGTTTAAGTCCAGTGATTTCCTTTATATGTAGCTACTACTCTGTTTTGTACAATGAATGTGAAGAATGGTTTTTCTTTCTAATATTGTTTTGAATTAAACTATATGTTATGCACTTTTATTATTCCTTTAAGTATAACTCTATGTTAACTGTTTCCTATAATATACTATGTCAAGACTAGACTGTAAACCATAGAGTTATATATATATATATATATATATATATATATATATATATATATATATATTGTTGAATGTTTGTTTACACTAGCTTACTATGAAGGTACAGCAGGCTATAATAATATTTTACTAAAGAATGAATATTGTCCACAAGAACATGATTGTTGTTGTTTTATTTCCTTTCATAAAAAATCAAGCTATGATTTAATACGATTTAAACAGTCTCTAAATGACATTAGTTTCCATAAACTTATAATTTTTCTAAATAACAGCTTTTCCTTTCCACATGAAGAAAAAAATTTATTATTTTCTTCCTTTTGACCAAAGAGTTTGTACAAACAGATAGTGTAGGTCTTCAAAATCTTTTAAATAAACAGACTATTTATTTTTAGATTCTATTTGATCTTTATACTAGAAATTAGCAAATAATATATATATATATATATATATATATATATATATATATATATATATATATATATATATATATATATATATATATATATATATATATATAGAAGTTTATGAACTTGTTCATAATGTAGTGCACCAACTTTTCCACTCATCTTGCTTTGGGATCCGGGAAAGATATGTTTTCACTTTGAGATTTGTGCATCACAAATCTCAAGACAAGATGAGTGATTAAAAAGTTGGTGCACCACTATTCATTATGAACTTAAGTTCATAGGAGCCTTACTTATATATATATATATATATATATATATATATATATATATATATATATATATATATATATATATATATATATATATATATATATATATATATATATATATATATATATATATATATAAATTATTATTTTAAGCAACAAACTTTCCACAAAGAAGCTCATGGACTTATAGTTATGTGCTTTGTTCAGTCTTGTACTAGTTAAGCATTCTAATCCTTTGGTCATTATTATTATCTTATTTTTGTTAATACCCGTTAGATGATATGATGATATGTTTGATCACATAGTGACATCTAATAGGACCGACTGTGCATGAAGACGACTTCCGTCAAAATATGATTCATAAACGTGCTATCATCGCATAGCTACACCCTCGATACTGATATCCCGGTATGAGATTTTCTTTGACTATTATTATATATTATAGCATCGACTAGACGACGCACCCATCTTGACTGGACATGTTCTGAATCACGGCTATTTTCATAGTTTTATGGAAGCCGTTCCACAGTAGTACGGTGGTTAGTGCACAACATTTCATGCACAGTCACCAAAATTAAACGGTTAAATATGGGGTTTAATAAAGGGGAATTGGACGGAGAATATTAAGTGTATATAAGCGGTTTATGCGCACTCCTGATATCCTGAGTTATATATATATACAATGGCCAAGGGCCAATGCTTGACTTGAAGTCAGAATTCCCTAGATCGCTTACTGAAACCCACTTGTATACATGAAAATATTCTCTCTAATTCAAATAACATCTAAAATAATAATAATGTGCTTGTGCGCCTTGTGGTAAACTTCGTTGAATATCTCTAATTAGTATTTTTCTTGTATCACCTTTAATTGAGTTTTCATCTTTTATTTATACCTATTACACACACTTACATGCACACAATTCCTTCATTTTACATGCTTGTTGGGAGTTTTCTGACTCCCCTGGGGTTTGCGAGCCCCAGATTCGGGGACTGTTCTTTCTTCGCAGGATCAAGAGTACTTTGAGGATCAGGCCTAGCAGCAGTGATCACTTTCTATCCTATCAGTTTTTTTTTCAGTTCAGTTGTTTAGGTAGTGAATTCATTCAGACTTTTCTTGTGCCGCATGTGGCTTTTCTAGACTATGATGTTTTTGTTATTCTCTTTCCCCTTTGTGAACTTGTAGTTGAACTATGTTTTTGGAGATTTATTTATCTATATATTTCTTTTGTTCTTTTAGTTAAATGCTCTCTGGTATAGTTTTGATTGTATATCTGTATACAGGATGATCTAGAGTCATGTTCCAAATGTTTACGTTTTGGAACCGGGGTGTGACAAGGTTTTTATTGGTATCAGAGCATTTAACTAAAAGAACAAAAGAAATATATAGATATGTATATTTAACTAAAAGCACCATTTTTCATCTACAAAAGAAAATACAACTTTATCATGACAAAAGAATCAAAATGAAAAAAATCAACAAATTAATATTAAAGATACTAACTTAGCTAAAGGACAACTCGTTATATAATGTCCTTTTTCCTTACAAAATCCACAGTATCTTTGTTTTTTATACTCTTTTCTTGTGCTTTCTCCATTCCGGACTTAATTCTAGTAGCTTGTGTTGGTCGTCCCTGTTCGCGGTAAAAGTTGGTTTGATTGTCATTGATTTGAACTTGCTTACAGCTTCTTTGGCCTACAACAAAATTCAAAAGAAATGCCTTTTATTTTAAGGCGTACAATGAAAATCAAAAAAGATTATAACTTTTATCCTTTTGAACAAACACGAGGATCTGTTATATCGAGGTCCCGGCTTGCGTGGAGTTCTTTGCTGTCGGGGACTTTTGTGTCCGTGGACCACCGCTAATTCGATCCGTAGAGACCCGGTTCGAACTACAGACGCAGGGCTCTTTTCACGAAGGAAACGGTTTAAGGGGATCACACTCACGAAGGAGAGGATCGCCGGATCACACTCACGAAGGAGAGGATCGTAGGGCGGGTGAGATCTACTAGGAGAAATCTGGAGCTATCCACGAGATTAAGATGAAGCTTAATCTAGAGGGTATCTGTAGTTCGACCGAATTGAGTTACCTTTGCTTGTAGATCGGGCGTCGGTGAACTTGTGCTTTCGCCCGGTGCTTTCGGAACCGTCGTCGTCGTACCTCGTGGATCTGCAAGAATTCCTCTGAAAATCCCGAAATCGCTCTTCCCAAAATCCCCTTCATGAAGAAGACCCCCATTTATACAAATCGAAAAGGGGGTTCATGGCTCGGCCACTTGGTAGAGCCACCTGGCGTGGTAGGGTGGCTCGGCCATGGTTGGCAGAACCACGACAAGATGGTAGGTGGCTCGGACAAAGTGGCCGAGCTACCTCACCCTCACTGGCGAGTTCCTCGACCAAGTTGGTAGAGGTGGCTCGACCAAAGTGGTAGACCACTTTAACTGGTAGGAGTCGCCCTCTCGCCGTTTGTCGTTTTCCGTCGTTCCGTTTTTCGTCTCTCGGGCTTGGGTTCGTCGTATTTGATTCGGGACTAATTCTTGGTTCGTTCGGTTCAGCGGTCTGAAATCCGATCGTTCGTTCAAGTCGGTTTGCCCAGTGCTTGTATGGGGAGGTTTCCGTCGGGTTAGCATCTCAACTATTCGATGTCCGTATCATTCAATGGTTTGTCATTCGCCGACTCCCGTCGAGTTGGTATCGGGATCTTGTAAGTATTTTTAAGCCCTCTGAGATACCCCTCCAAAGTGTTTCAATCTCGTTCTTTTATAGCGAGCACGGAATACTTTGGACATGATGGTTCGACCTTGGTGAGATCCCAAAGTTAGCTTCAAGTCTTGATTCTTCGGACCATCCGGTTCTTTGTAGGATTTACGATAAGATCACGGTGCTGCATTTATTGTCCGACCGCTTGTTAAAATCTTGATTCGAAGCTGGTGGGTGAGTTTTGTTTGTAACTCGTGTCGGTTGGTTGTTGTTTGACTAACCATCAGACTTTTGGACTTCTCCGTATGTCGGCGAACTCCTTGTTGGCGACACATTGGCATTGTCGAGTACATGGAATTTCATAACCCTCAATCGGCTAATTCTTAGTCATCCGTGTGTTGTTGGTTTAACCACGCCGAGGACTGATCTTTCATGGAGATATCCTCCGAGGATTCCTTATTGAAACAGAGACCATTTGGCTTTCAACCATCGCCCTAGCTTCACCAGCGAAAGCGACGCTTTGACCGTTGTTGGGATATGATTATCCACGGTGGGAGAAGTTTCTTCGGGACTGGACACGTTGTCCGGTGACTTACATGCCTCGTCAGGTTGTTCCTCTCTTGGATATTATGGTAGGAGGACATCGAGGGTTATCGAAGTTATCCTTAAGAATATGGTTTTATTCTCCGGGAGCTCCTCGTTGAAAACTTGGAAACCATTTATACTGTAATCCTAGTTGAGTAGGATTAGCGACGCTGCTGATTTCCATGCCGGTAATCCGCACGATCGAAGTTATCCCTAAGAATATTTCTTGTGAGAATATTCTTCCTGAACTTCTCGACAAATTAGGAAACAGTTTATACTGTAATCCTAGTTGAGTAGGATTGGGAGCGTTGATCGGCGTCGGTGCAATCCGCATGATCGAAGTTATCCCTAAGAATATTTCTGTGAGAATATTCTTCCGAGAACTTCTCACAAATTAGGAAACAGCTTTATACTGTAATCCTAGTTGAGTAGGATTGGGAGACGCTGATCGGGCGCCGGTGCAATCCGCACGATCGAAGTTATCCCTAAGAATATTTCTTGTGAGAATATTCTTCCGAACTTCTCGACAAATTAGGAAACAGCTTTATACTGTGAATCCTAGTTGAGTAGGATTGGGAGACGCTGATCGGGCGCCGGTGCAATCCGCACGATCGAAGTTATCCCTAAGAATATTTCTGTGAGAATATTCTTCCGAACTTCACAAATTAGGAAACAGCTTTATACTGTGAATCCTAGTTGAGTAGGATTGGGAGACGCTGATCGGCGCTGCAATCCACACGATCGAAGCTATCCCTAAGAATATTTCTGTGAGAATATTCTTCCGAACTTCTAATAAATTAGGAAACAGCTTATATCTGAATCCTAGTTGAGTAGGATTTACGACGCTGATTTGGCGCCGTGCAATCCGCACGATCGAAGTTATCCCTAAGAATATTTCTTATGAGAATATTCTTCCGAACTTCTCGATAAATTAGGAAACAATTTATACTCGTAATCCTAGTTGGGTAGGATTAGGCGACGCGTTGATTTCGTCGGTGCAATCCATACGATCGAGTTATCCTAAGAATATTTCTTGTGAGAATATTCTTGGGAACTTCTCGACAAATTAGGAAGCAGTTTATACTAAATCCTAGTTGGAGTAGGATTTACACGCTGATCGGGCGCCGGTAATCCGCATCGATCGAAGTTATCCCTAAGAATATTTTTGTGAGAATATTCTTCCGAGAACTTCTCGACAAATTAGGAAACAGCTTTATACTGTAATCCTAGTTGAGTAGGATTGGGAGACGCTGATCGGGCGCCGGTGCAATCCCGCACGCATCGAAGTTATTCTCACGTAATATTTCGTGAGAATATTCTTCCGAACTTCTAACAAATTAGGAAACAGCTTTATACCATAATCCTAGTTGAGTTGGATTTGGGCGACTGCTGATGGGCCGATGCAATCCGGACGATCGAAGTTATCCCTAAGAATATTTCTTGTGAGAATATTCTTCCGAACTTCTCGACAAATTAGGAAACAGCTTTATACCAGAAACCTAGTTGGAGTAGGATTGGGCGACGCTGGATCGGCCGCCTAAGTAATCAAGACGATCGAAGTTATCCCTAAGAATATTTCTTGTGAGAATATTCTTCCGAACTTCTAACAAATTAGGAAACAGCTTTATACCGTGAATCCTAGTTGGAGTAGGATTGAAGCGTTGATGCGTTGATCGATGGGGGCCTTCGCAAGATGTTATCCCACCAATAAATCTTCGATCTTTCCAAATATAGCGGAGGGAGTAGGGGCCAACAACTGACTGATTTGGCACTATTTTGACATCCGGATAAGGTTCCACTAGGACTCATTAGGGGACTGATTTGATTGATATCCATTTGGGCACTAGAATTCCTACTTCTGCCAAATAGGACTCTTATTCAAAGAGGATGGGTCTATATGGGTTGTTATAAATACCCCTAACCTTTCTTGCTGACCCAGGCCGCCCCTTATCGGCTTTCTCTTGTTTTTATCTCCTTCGCTACTGCCTCAGCCTTCTTCGATCAACGAGGTATGTGCACGAGGTTGTAAATTCTTTTCTTCTTTCCCTCTTTTTGTGCGACAGTGATGTGGACCGCGAGGGGAGAAGTCCGAACGGCAGGTGGCGGTGTTCGCTGCGGCTCGCGGCGCGACGGGCGCTGGAGTTGCTGGCGCCAGCCGCCTGCGGACTGGCGCCGCCGTGTTTTTTGCTTGGTCTCGCTGTTTGGTTGTGGCTATGGCTGTCCACCATGTCGTCTGCTCGGTGCCCGTCAGCTAATGAGCTACGACTGACCAAACGATTTCGCCGCTGTATTTGCCATTTTAGCCATGTATCCACTTTTGTTGTATTTTTTTTTGTTCCGATGTCCTCGCTAAGATCTCATGTTCCTGTGGGTCGATCAACACGCGCGCTACCGCTGAATGCACGCTTCTGGTGGCGCCAGCCAAGTATTATCTTCTCAGATATATACATCGCTTGATCCCCGCTTCGCTCTCCTTTGTGGGCATGGAAGAGCCGAATCCTCCTTGTGGGACCGACGCGATTGTGTACACTCGCTATGACCCCGCTTCGCTTCCTCCTTGTGAGGTGATTGGGAAGAGCCAAATCCTCCTTGTGGGGACCGACGCCACATTGGTTTTGCTTGGTCATCACCCGCCTCGATATCTTTAACGGAGCGATTTCATACCGCACTTTGCTCAGAGAACGGAATATATTGGCCTTTGTTTTGACTATATTTATCGCTTTCCGTATTCGATAGTGAAATCGTTATACCTGCTATAAGGTCGCGGACTCAATCTATGTAAGATGAATTCAACGCCATTTACTAACCGAATATTTTCTCGCTGATTATTCCTGAGCTTTTCCACTTACGCTGTTGATGGACGCCATAGTGACTATTATTCATGTGTGATGATCCCGCTGATTTTTATCTCGCCGATTGGTCTGCGACATCACCGAGACGATCCAGATCAGATTTGAGGGGAGTTTGATTCTCCGACGATTGGTCACCGATGCGCCACTCGGAGACACCAAATTTCATCAACCTTTAAAAATAGATTATCTATTCGGCGACTCGCTTAAGGATCCGGATACAGCCTTTTGTCGAGTGAGCGGTGGTTGAACCAAGACGACGGAGGTCCTTTGTATATTCCTGATACCTCCGCCCTCTCATTGATCGATTTCGCACCACACCGCGGACACGCCGATGTCCCGGCGCCCCGACCGAGGAGCGTGATCATATTCATTGTGGATTTATTACCCGCCACTGCCCGTTCCAACAGAATCGGCCGCCGCCTTCACCTCGGGTTGTATCGACACACCGCCTGATGAGCTCTTTGTTCCTCGCCGACTCAAGAATCGCTCCCGCTATGTCAGAGATGCCGCCATCTAGTCATAGATTTTATGGCCGGGTTCACTCATCGTAAACATGGTGGGTCGCCGACCAACTACGCCCTCACCGATGGGATGGAGAACTTCGCTTGGCGGTCCGATTCACGATTCGTGCCACCATGTATGGCCTTCCAATCAGCCAATCATTTCACTTATTTGAGCTCTACAATCCGTGATTCAAATACATTTTTCACTAAACACGGCGAAGTGGGTGGGTTTCATATGAGATGTATCGGATTCCGATTTACCCATGGGGAAGATGCAGACAAGAGTATTTCCTTCCAATCGAACCGAAGCCGGCCAAGAAACACACACCGATCGCCAAGAATTTGGGATCTCACTTGTCATTATCATATAGCTCGCCCAATCAACCTTTGCCAAAAAGGAAATCGCAGTGAGTTCAAGCAATTTGCCAATTACTTGTTCCAAAGATTTGGAGGACAAATCGAGGAAATATGTGAACTGCCACCGCCACTCCTTCAAGGTTAATGAACTGATCGAGAGGTCCGAGGCTAACTTATACGCCAGCTACCAAGATGGTTTTCCCTCGTGGACCAAGTTTGCAACCTTTCAGGGCATGCAGAAAGCCTATCCAACCGACAACTCTTCTAGCCGGCTATCTTGCACCGCTAAAGAAATGTGTGGTTCCATATCAACTGATGATGCTTTACCTTTGAGGTCCTTTACCCCGCAGCTCACCGCCCACAAGAAGGAACTCTCCTTCCGTAATGGTGGCCAATATTCACCGTGGATTGCGCATATAGTCCGAAGCGCTACTCAGAAAGACGAGCCATCATCACGCATTCCTTCCGCCGAAAGAGATCCCATATACCTATTTGATGGCCTCGGTTGGTCCTTCATCGTCCGACATGATGTCGCACCGGTTCCACGATTCGCCTATTCCTTTCGCGTTGGTAGAGGATTGCGATGGAAGGGCGTGGTTTTGCAGAGATCAAGAAACGATGCGATTCAAAGGGTGGATCTTTTCCGCATGTTTTCCTCGATTCTCGGGTCAATATGGTGAGTCCTTGGTTGACGAGGAGGTGCCGAAGACACAGCCACTTCACTTGACATTGTCGTTTAACCGGCTAGTGAATAGCCGTGGTATCTCACTTTAAAGTAAAGGAGGAATGCTTCATTGAGCCTTATTTTCCTCGTTGCTTGCTCGCCACCGGGTTACGACCAACTTTATGTTGGGAACCCGAACCCATGTACCTGCACTAGGTGGACTTGTGGATGGCCTTCGAGCATGGTTGTAGAGCCATGGGATGTACCGTGCTAGATTCACTTCCGAGCTCGTGACTGCCACCGAGTCGACATTCCTTCATTGTAGTTGGCTATTAGTAGCTAACGAGCCAGTCCCCTCGAGGGCTATCTCGCACTGTGGCAAGCATCGCATGAAGCCGATACTCGGACATCTCGTGTCACCACTAAACTCGAGGAAGCGCCACCAAACTCCTCCAAGAATTGAAATTAGGAGGAGTTCCCCACTCGGTGTCGGACTTTAGGAGAGGACCAGTGGAGTCGCATTCACAGAAGGACCTCTGTATTCTCCTTTTTCCTCGCTTTCTCATCCTCCTCTATTAGATTTCTCATTCAACCTAATTTTCGTGAAAATCCTGAAGAAGAAGAATTTCGACCTTCTAGGGGTTAAACGAAGAGGTTAGTCCATAAGACTCGTGTGAATTTCTGCCCTTTGATATAGACTTGACCAGTGATGATCCAACAATGACGGAGGTAATAATTCGCCATGATGTAACCTAAAGTTTTCGCTTTTGAGACTAACGCTTCCCGCTTGCATGCAGGGGTTTTAGAGATTATGATTCTGATTTTCCTCACCACAATTTCACGGCCAGCTCGCCATGCCGAGCCAAGTTTTACTCAACAGATGTATGGAGCTATGGCGAGGAGACCATGTAGGACCTGATTCGGTGAACCCGTGTACATCTAACATCGATAACTCCTCTTCTAGATGGCATGAATGCAGAATTGAACGACTCGAATTGCACTCCCCATTAATTGTCTCTTTGCTTTTTGCTCTTTTAGAAGGATTGCAGAGACAAATGCACGAACCGAGGCAAGTTAATTCCCATCAGGAGGTAAGTAGCTTTACCTATTGTTCACAACTCTTAGTTGCATTCTCGCTTCCTAATGCCTTCTTTTTCGTGACTTCTCATGGAAGATTTCGTGGAAGCCGGTTTATACCTAATACTTCCATGGATGACCTCGTTACGCATTTGGTCACGGATGGCAATGCATTCGTGAAGATTTACCAAGCTACCATCCCCAAGAAGGTATGAATTTTCTTCGATTAATTATAGGACCGCTTTTGGCCAATACCACTATAATTAAAAGAGGCCGAGACGCCCTTTGTGTAGTGACAGGATTCTCTTTTCCGCCGCGGGAATCACACAAATGACCGCTGAGATAGATGAGCACACCGAGGGCTCACAAGGTTGACAAAGATCCCAACGATAGATACGCCTAGACTCTCACTAGTCTCTCAAACTACATCAAGGAGACGGGTAAGAGTCCTTAGCCAAATAAGTTTTCGCCATTTTTGATCAAGATTCTAAAGTCCTCTTCTTCTCGTAGAGCCTACATCTCGACTCCATGATCCGTGAGAGCGCTGATGGCGGATGAAGATCCATCCCATCTTATTATCCGCTTGGCGCCATTCTCTCCTGTTCTCTCTGGCAATGATCGAAAAGCTCCTTCATGGGGCTTTCTTCATCGGGCCTGTGCCGCTGATCCTGATGGCCTTGATATGGGATATGGGTTATCCCGAAATGCTCAAGCCATTGTTGACGCACTTCGCCATCCGAGGGAGTTTCGAGATCGCAAGAACCGCGCAGCCGGGCTTCCTCATTCATAGCCGCCATACCGACTTTGGCGCTTAGAGGCCCGCGATGCTCGTGTTTTACCGGGCTCGAGGTCCGATGCGAGGGATCAGCACCATCAGCTCTGAGTCATATTGTCGAGACATATTCTTCCCTGCCACATCCGCACCGATATCGTGGCGAAAAGTGCAGAGGATAATATCGCCGTGGGAGAGCTCCATGCCGAGGAAGATAAGATGACCGCTTGAGTCGGCCAAGGCCGACAAGGAAGAAGCCCTCACCGCTATGCCTAGGGAACTCGACCGTCGGGCGTAAACCGACCGAGCTCGAGGAGGCAACCACGAAGACCAACACCCATGAGGAGTCCTTCAGGCTCGAAGTCTGGGAAGAACTCCACCAGCTTACAATGGAGAAGTGTCTCACTAACAACAAATCCTTTGTCATAGACTTGATGTTTAAACAGCTTGTAGCTCTTCTATATTTACTTCAAATGAATAAGATTTATTCCTTTCATTATTTATTATGATTCTTTACTTCACGTAAATAATTAACCATAATACTTATAGGATTTTTGGCAAACCTCACCATCAACGGGTTTGATTAGCCTTTACCAACCACCGCTTGAGTTGGCTAGCGCATGGATTATCTCGATCCGCTCAAGACGGACGCTGTGCTAAAAGAATGAAACTCTTCTAGACTTGTTGCTATGATATTGAATACATAGGCTTCAGACTTTTACGGGCAAGAGACCACCCCTTCACACATGTTACAATGACTCATCCCTTCTAGGCTTCTCGACGGAAATACCCTAATCGAACTCGTGTCTTCTTCAATCGAGAAAGACTAAACCGCAACGCTGCGGTGAGGCGCTGACTTTAGGGTTATTGGCCAACCCCAGCCTTCAAGGTTTGATGAGCCTTTACCAACTACCGCTTGAGTTGGGCTAGCATGTAGATTGTCTAAACCGTTTCACACACAACGCTGTGCTAAAAGAATGAAACTCTTAGACTTAATGCTACATGTTGAATACGTGAGGCTTCGCCTTTATCACGGAATAGACTACCCAAAGAACGTAGGTGTTGGCTTTATCCCTTCTTAGGCTTCGGATAAAATGCCCTTAATCTAACTCGTGTCTTCTTCAATCGGAGAAAGACTAAACCGCAACGCTGTTGAGGCGCTGGCTTTATCCCTTCTTAGGCTTCATAAAAATGCCCTTAATCAACTCGTGTTTCTTCAATCGAGAAAGACTAAACCGCAACGCTGGGTGAGGCGTTGGCTTTATCCCTTCTTAGGCTTCGGATAAAATGCCCTAATCAACTCCTCGTGTCTTCAATCGGAGAAAGACTAAACCGCAACGCCAGGTGCCGGGCTTTACCCTTCTTAGGCTTCGATAAAATGCCCCAAGATGAATTCGTCTTCTTTGACCGAGAATGATCAACCTACTTTTAAGATTGATTAAGGTGGGAAAGGAAGAATGTGTTCTATTTCCTAATGAAGCTAACAGCAGTGCTCCCCGCCACGGGAATTAGGACTCAGTGACCTTCAGCGACAACCGGGTCTCGAAAATCCCTACAAGATACCTTCACCGGGCGCTACTTAAGAGAGAGGTGGAACTAAGAGTGGGATCTCCACCGAGAACCAAGAGACTCAGCACCTTCACGGACAACCTCGTCCGAAAATCCCGCGATACCTTCACCGGCGCTACCTAAGATGGAAGATGGAACTAAAGTGGGATCTCCACTTCGAGCCGAAGAGACTCAGCGACCTTCACGGACAACCCGTTCAAAATCCCGGCGATACCTTCACCGGCGCTACCTAAGATGAGATGGAACTAAGAGTGGATCTCCACTGAGAACCGAAGACTCGTGCGACCTTCACGGACAACCTGGTTCGAAAATCCCAAGATACCTTCACCGGCGCTACCTAAGATGAAGATGGAACTAAGTGGGATCCACTTCGAGAACCGAAAGACTCAGCACCTTCAATCGACAACCCGGTCCGAAAATCCCTACAAGATACCTTCACCGGGCGCCACCTAAGATGAAGATGGAACTAAAAGTGGATCTCCACTGAGAACCTAAAGACTCAGCGACCTTCACGGACAACCCGGTCTCGAAAATCCCTACAAGATACCTTCAAATGGCGCTACCTAGAGAGAGATGGGATGAACCCTTCCGCCACAAAGGATCTTACGCTGAGAGGAAGAATTTTATATTCTATCTCCGGCGGAAAGAATTTTGATTGGCCTCTTGTTCATAGAAGGAATCAAGAGGGATTTTGGTAATGTACCGTAAAATTTATAGACCTACCGCCAAGGAATTTGATCGGTGGGGAAATTATGATGGAGGATAAATCTAGGGTTATCCTCAAGGAAAGTGGGTGAAACATCCCACGAGGAACTTCCCTGAAACGGGTTATCCCAAGATACTAAGGGTAGTATTTCTTCAGAACTTCCCATTTATCCATTAATTGCTTGGCCGCCATTTTGGGTAATAGGCGCACCATTAGAGTAGACCGCTTTATTACAAACGACCCTCCCATTTAGGTTCGAATTTACCTTTCTTTTGGAAGTGAGGATTATCGGTCGCCGAGCAAATGAGGACCAAATCTCCCTTTAGTTCTCTTCGTCAACTTTCTTGTTGAAAGCCTCGACATCCTAGCTTGGTAGAACTCAATGCTGTTGAGCCTCCGCGCTCATCTAACATCTCAAGCTCTTCGAGACGCTTCGATGTTGTTCTTCGGTCGCCATCTCGCGTAGAAGGGCGCGTAAGTGACGGAATCGATTTCCAATGGGAGAACTGCCACATCCGTAGACCGAATACGGGTCTCCAGCTTGGCATGCATACCGCGATATGCCCAGAAAGCTTCTCCGAAGTTTATCATCCCAGCTTTGTTATTCTTCACAAGCTTCGACGTAATCTTGATGATCGCCTTGTTGAATGCCTCGCTAATCCATTTGTACCGGATTATAGGTCGCTGACGACGCCTTGTATTTGAATTTCGCAAACCCGATGAAGGAATTGCGATGAATTGGGACCGCTGTCATGCACGACGTTTCGGGAACACCATGTCGATAGATGACATGGTGTTTGATAAATTTGATGACGGTACTGCTTTACTTCTTTTAGCGGATTGCTTCACCACTTGGAGAAGTAATCGGTGATCGCTAGAATAAACCGACGCTTTGATCGACGGAGGAAAAATGGGACCTACAACGCCCATTCCCCATGTCTCAATGGCCGATGTGGTCAAGGATGCAACCGCCGAGGCCGATGCATATAATTCGCGGAATTTGACACGCGTGGCATTTCCGCAGAGCCGCATCAAGGTTAACTGTTGGCCAATAATAGCCCATTCTCCTGATTCGATCATAGAGCTTGGGACCAGCTGGTGTGCACCACATTCACCTTCGTAAGCCTCAAGGACCTCTTCTCGCTTTTGTTTGAGAGGCATCGGAGTAAAGACCATCGCATCTATATAACATCCGGTCTCCGTGGTCGTGAAGAATTTGGAGCTCTTCGCCGATTGACTTTCTCCTTACGCCTTCTCGCAAAATACCATGTAAGACGAATCGATGATAGGAAAGCCACCAACTCGGGCTCCAACTTGGTTTGGGTTGCATATACCTCTTTGGTAACTACCTTTCGCTTTTGTACCTCATCATATATGGTATTTAAGAGTTGGTGAGTTCCCGACCGTAACTAATTGCTCGGTCTCGAAGGTTGTGCTAACGACGCAGCCTAACGCCAGCAGCATCCGCATGAGCGCTCGGCGCTGATATATTCGATGAAGAATTCTTCAATGAGTCCGCCATTTCAACGCTATCCGATGATAGGGGACCGATCGTGATTTCTAACTTCAGAGTCACCACGGACCGCTTAACTATCAATTGTGAATCGCCATACGCTTCGAGATACTCGACCCCTTGGCGGCTAAGTCCGATAAGCGTTGTATTCAGCTACGCTATTGGAACAAGGTTCGATGAGTGAATAAGCACGGGCATGACATGATTCCCGGGAAACTAAGACAACCCCAACTCCCGCGAAATCTTAGAACATCCGGGGACACTTGCCACGCTGGTAGCTCGAAGCTCCACAAAGTATAGTCGCCATATTTGGTGCGATGTAGTGTTGACTTCGCGGGACTTCATCCGAAGATCGTCAGATAGCTTAACCGCTGCTCGTTGTCGGTCGGTTAAGAGATCGCAAATGGCTTGTCCTTTGACCGACTTTTGTTGTTTGAAGTGCAAGTCATATCGGGACAAGAGCAGGCCTATTTCGCCAAACGCCAACTCATCGAGGCCGGTCATAAATATCCGACCGGATTTACGCTAGAAATGACATAAATCGCCCGGTCCGGACTAAATAGTGCCGCGATTTTCAATCGCTAACACTAATGCAAGGCACCGCCGACCGCTGATATCGGAGACTCAAAGACCACTAATGTTCGCTCAGGGTAATATACCCCGCTCGCGGACCGCTGTCGCCGTCGGCGCGCAGGCGCTTAACGAGTGATCCGCTGCCTTCACGTGAATCGTAAACGCATTCCAACGCGCAACAAGAACGGAGGTTTAGCAAGATATGATTTGATCTTCAAATGTTTTCCGGCAGCGCCGCCCCAAATAAACGACACGCTCTTCTTGTTCAACTTTGAGAATGGTTGGCACTTCCGATAGGTTCGATATGAACCGCCGGATGTACCAATCGCCTTTGAAACCCCGAAGTTCTCTCAGATTTCTGGGTTGCAATTTTGAATCGCTTTACTTTATCGATCGACATGGATTCCTTTGTTGGTGACGACGGCCAAGGAACTTGCCACCGGACATCCCAAGGAAGGATTTGGGTGATTCATTTTAGTGATGGGTCGCGATGAGCTCGAAACCGCTCTAAGATCTTTGATGTGATCTCCTTTGTCACTTGCCACGCACAAGTCGCCGACGTAGTATTCGACCGCTTTCCTGAGATGGTCCCGAAAATTTTCGCCATCGCCGCTGATATGTGGCACCAAAGATTTTTCGGCCGAACGCATGACCGTAACAATATATACCGATGGGCGCTTCAACGCCGTGTTTGGCATCATCGGGTGCATCTTGATTCGATTGTATCCCGAGAAACCATCCATGAACGACATTCTTTCAAATCCACACGCATTGTCGATATGACATCGCGATTGGTAGAGGAAAGTCGCTTTCGGCAAGCCGCTCGTGTCTCAGTAGCTCATACTGCATCCTAATCGAACCATTCTTCATGACCGACTATATTCGCCACCCAATCCGGATGTTGAATTTCCTCGATGAATCCCGATTCTATGAGTTTCTTCACTTCGCCAACGATTGCCTCCAATATTTGTGGACTAAACCGCCTTGCCGTTGCTTGACAGTTTGACATCCGCCTTGATGTTGAGGCGATGTGTTGCCACATTAGGGTCGAGTCCTCGCATGTCCTCGTGAACTCCGTGCTAATACATCGATATACTCGATTAGGGCAATCAACTTTCCTTTCTTCCGAGGGAAGAGTATTGCTGATGTTTATGAGTTTAGGATGCTCTTCATCACCCATATTAACTCGACTACTCATCCAGTGGGGGTTCTCTTTGTTCAACTATCCCCAAACCGCTCTTTGAGTTGATGGATCCATGGGTCTTCCCATGTTGGCATGTCTTCATCACTCTCAACAGCAGTGATCAACCGGCCATATTTGACATTAAAGCCTTGAAAGCTCCAGGCCGTGTCGTAATCCCAAGCCAAGAATCGCACTAATGTCCGCCTCTCACCGGGTGGATTATTATCAATCACCATGAGCATTCATCTTCTCGAGGAGGATTCGATCCCAATCCCTCTAAATGCATAGTTATCCTGGGCTCTCTGGGACATATGCCGCCTCGAGGGACTCGAGGACCTCGCCCAAAACATAGACCTTCTCCTTGTGTCAAGTTATACCCCATCTCTTCATGATACCCGTGTTTCGACTATATCCGAATGTGTGGAGGATAGGTCCATTGTCGCCGCCGCTTTCTAAGAAATGATTCGGGCGCCGAATCTGATCTCCTTTACCGTAAACCAAGTCTTTTCACTAATCGATCTTCGATGACGAAAGTGCCGCCCCAAAGGAGTCTCGAACCGCTGCGGTAAAGCAAAATGACCGAAGTTGGTAGGTGCAACTCGATTGTTGTACAAACCGCCATCACATCATTCAAAGACAAAGGATACTCTAAATTGTCATTTATTGATTCATCGGCAATTTGCCAATTACAATGTTCATCTCGACGATTCTTCATCGCCAAGATTGATTATAAGGGGTACAATGTCATTTAAAACAAAACCTCCATTATAATCAAGCCCGGCCGCAGACGCCTCTTCACCGCCGTCCGCGCTCGGGGCCGATGATTCGCCGACTCATTATCAGAGGAGAGAATCAGGAAATAATTCTCCATCCCCTTAAACGTTGTTTGTCCGCCGACCACCGCCTTGACTCATTATTCGTGTCTACATATTTGAGACTCCATGAAGAGTAGATGGGACTATAACATTATTGTGATCCGCTCCACCCAACAATAAGTTATAGGAAGTCTCCGCCAATCACATAGCAGTGACTTCGACTTTAAGTCCCCATTTGACACTTTATCCTGATTTTACCAAGTGGGCAGACCCACCGGTGTTAAATCCATAGATCATTGTGTTCTATTGATGCCACCATCGCGTGAATTCTAAGATGATACATGAGGCTAGGGCATGATGCTCACAAATGAACCTGGACGACTTGGATACTCTGCTAACTTCACTAGAGCCAATATACCCTGAAGTATAGCGCCTATCATGCTTGAATCCCTGCCCCGATATCCTCCTTTGTAAAAGTGATGGGAAGTGTTTAGTCGCAAGGTTGCATTGTCGGGCCGACTCTTCTAGACTCAACTGGGTGAGGAAGACCTCGATCGGCCGTGGCTTCTTGAAGAGCTTCTCTCGCTCTCTTTGATAACCGCAACAACTCAGATAGAGTGATCCTTATGTGATATTGGCCAATTGTGCCATTACATCAAAGCGTATGGAGAGTTCAAGTTCCTGCTTATCTCTTCCAATCGGGCGATCAATCGAGATCGCCGAGTTGAACTTCCCCGTATCGCTTGTCTTCGCCTTTTAGCGAAAGTGAGGGTGTTGTTGGTACCCCCAGCCTTTGACAAAATGCCTTGGCATTTGGGCCTGAGATTTCCTGCACTTGTATTTGTACTCTGTCCGCCTCCCGTGGGCTTCAGTGTTCTGACACTCGAATATTGCCACCGCCACATCTCCTTCCGTGACTATGGAAGTTATGTGGCATACCTTTCCCTTTGACTTTTTCTTCGATGAAGAAGAAGCTACCCATTGATCATCCTCAAGTGTCTAGGTGGATCCATTGTGACTTCGCCATTTGGGGCCAGATACGATACAAGTCCCTTTCTGCTGTTCGGGGTCGCCATTCACCGCCTTCATCGCGACTTTGACTACCGTTTGGGTTCAAACCATGTCAATGGTAACCGACCCAAAGCTTATGGACACCGTGATTTGCCCCGAACTTTTCTTTTGATGACTTCATGGTGATGACCCCTACGCCAATTAAAGCCCGGATTTTGTCTTTAAGGTAAAACAGATTTAGCGGGTGATGAATTGCCCTCGGATACGCGCAGGATTTCGGTCGTTTCGCCCTCATCGCTTCCTCTTGATTCTCAATCGGAGGGAGCTTGATTGTTATTTTCGACAAGATATTTGAAGAGACCGGATCTCGCCGCCCCTAAAGGAATAGGACTTCGAATCTTGGCTCAGGCCTTCTGCTGGTGCCCGTTGCCACGCCGATTGTGCTCTACGCCTTTACGCTGCCATACGCCGCCGGGTTGAGTTGAACGCTTGTTCAAGAACGACGCCTTGGCTCGCTTCTTTCCTTTGCCGAGGAAAAATTACGCTCGAGCTTCCGCCGTCGGGCCGGCTCTTTCCCGCCTTTTTCCTCTTGAGGAATCTTTCTTGTTTCTCCACGAACTTTAAGTCCTTCCATCGCTACGATGGTGCTGTCCCCATTGCTTCGAAAGCACTTCTATCGACAAATTGTTGTGGCGTCCGAGGATGAATTCCTCTCATATCGGATCCCGCCAGCTCATTGCCTTGTTCGAATCGCTTGACAAAGATATCCACAGCTTCTTCGCTGCCGAGCAACGCCCCGATTGATACTTCGGTATCGCCGCCGAAGAAGTTGGTGAGAAAGCTTGACCTATGTCATCCCAAATGCGGAATGCTCCTCGACTTGAGACGGCGGTACCAATCGGAAGGCGCCTCACAGTGGTACCAACGAATGACCAACCATCGTGGGCTATTTCCGGATATGACCGAGGTGCGACTTGAAGTAAATCAAGTGTCGGTTCGGGAACCCTTCCGCCGAATGGAGTGAAGTTTATTAAGTTAAACTGCCGGTACGGATTGATTCCCACCTCGGTATGGGCAAGGAATACTGTTTTTCACCTCTTGAGCGAAATCAATGAGTTGATTTTGCTCTCAGGTCTTTGATTTTCGCTCTCACGAGACAAGATCAACGCGCAGGCGTGGTTCAGAGGGTCATCGCCCTGTGCTCCTCTTCCTCGACCGAATCGCTACTATCTTCATCGACGCTGATGCGCCGACTGATTCACCTGATGTTTTGTCAAGGCTTGATCTGCTGATCATGCATTTCTCTCATCGCCCCGCATGGCTAACTCCATCTCTAACTTGAAGTTTTCCCGCTGTTTAGCCGCTTCGCCTAGCATTTTAGCCACTTGATCTGCATCGATCATAAGCGCTTGGGGCCTTCACTAGATACAAGATGATCGAGGCTATGCGGAGCCGATATCCGATGCATCATCCTCCGGGTATCCCTTTTAGCAGCTTTGTCGATCTAGACCGTTTGATAGTCCCGACCGCAAACGAAGTTAACCGCTATGCGCGCCGATGGCCCGCGGACGATTTTCTTGCCTGGTCATGTTATTAGTGACCTCCGCAATTCATTCTCTGATGTCATCCTTCTACGGAGTCGCTTTGACCGGTTCTCGGCGTTGGTGCTAAGCCTCGAAGACCGATATTCTTCGAGTTTCGACGGCAATTGCATTCAAAGCACCGCCTTGATGAGCTTGAGCACAAGCATGATCAAGCCAATTTAGGGGATCCCTTCGAGATTTTCTCACTTTGCACGGTAGTACACCTCGCTTGTGTGTACCGAGCACCGGCCGCGTTGTCGTGTTCTCTGTATAACGCCGCCGCCATCGACGAGAGCGCCTTCCGAGAATGGCCAAAACTACCAAGTAACTCGCTTTGACTTCCGCTATGTGAGCCGAAGTTTCAGGACTCTGACTTCATCTTTAATCCGGCCATGGGTTGCGTGAATCTCGGTCCTTTCGAACGGTGCAGTCCTCGATGAGGAGGACCCGTGATCCCTTCAGGGACCCAAGCCGATCCTTGATAGTTGGTTTGGTGGTGGTGACGGAGTTGGCTTCACCACCGTTCGTGTGCACCTTTGACTTGAGGCTTCATAGCCTTCGGCTTAGGTGTCGAGGCAGAACGGGCAACCGGGTTGGGGCACCGTAGACTTGGGCCTCCAAACCGGGTGGTATGTTGGCTTCTTTACCACCTCTTCAATTCACGGTCGCCGTGCACTCAAAGCTCGTGCTCGCAGGAGTGCGCGGCGCCCGGATGCGCCTCGGTGTGGAACGGTTCCGCTTTGACGCGACCCACTGGTTGACGGCTTGATAGATCGCCGATCACTTGAGGCCAAGCCTCTCAAGCGAAGTTCGATCTTAGGTCCGCCAACGACCCCATCCACGGATTGCATGGCCTTGGCATGTTTGCGCCCATGCTTTGTCATCGCCTTTGGCGGCTCGCCTGGAGAGTGCAGCATCATCATCTGCTCATCTCGCCATCCGACTTCTGCCGAGATTTTCACCAAGCAAGGGCCGGGTTGGACTCGCCGCCCCGGGCTCTACATCGGAGGCCCATCGGTTCTCCTGCGCGAGTCCTTCTTGGAGCGGGCGGGAGAATCGATCTCGAGGACGAGGAAAGATACTCAGACTTTTGCGGGTCGAACTCAACTGACCTCTTCCTCCACCGGACCGATTCGCTGCCATGACGACGACCTCCGATTCGAGGCCTGGCTCCCACCGTGGTCGCCACTTGTTCGCTAAAAGTTGGTTTGATTGTCATTGATTTGAACTTGCTTATTACGCTTTCTTTGGCCTACAACAAAATTCAAAAGAAATGCCTTTATTTTAAGGCGCATAATGAAAATCAAAAAGATTACAACTTTTATCCTTGAACAAACACGGATCTCTCTATATCGAGGTCCTCGCTGCATGGGTTCTTTGCCCGTCGGACTTTTGTGTCCGTGGACCACCGCATTCCGATCCGTAGAGACCCTGCTCGAACTACAGACGGTAGGCTCGCCACTAAGGAAACGGTTTAAGGGGATCACACTCACCAAGGAGAGGATCGGGATCACACTCACGAAGGAGAGGATCACGAGCGTGAGATCTACTAGGAGAAATCACAAGCTATCCCCGAGATTAAGATGAAGCTAATCTAGAGGGTATCCAGAAGTTCGACCAATTCCGCCATTCGCTTGTAGATCGTGGTCGATCAACTTGTGCTCCGGTTCTGAATCGCAGGCCGATCGCCGTGGATCTCGCAAGAATTCCTCCTCAAAATCCCCAAATCCTTCCCAAAATCCCCTCATGAAGAAGACCCCCATTTTATACAAATCAAAGTGGTGGTGGCTCTACATTGCCAGCACCTCGCCAATTGCCGAGGTGGTTCTACCATGGCCGAGCAATTTCTGCTTTACTGAAGTTCCTACCAAAGTGGCCGAGCCACTTTGGCCACTTGGTCGGTATGCCGCCGCTTCGCTGGCCGCTTTTTTCGCCGCTTTCCGGGCGCTCGCTCTCTGCCGGTTCCGTCGATTTGATTCCTGACTACCTTGGTTCGCTCCGCTCAACGGCCCCAACCGATCGTCTGCTCAAGTCCGGCGAACTGCGGTTTGTGACGCTGTGGTTTGCCACGGATTCGCGATCTCAACTATTCGATATCCGATCATTCAATGGTTTCATTCACGACTTCGCCACGAAGTTGGTATCGGGATCTTGTAAGTATTTTTAACGCTTACATTCCTTCGCGGGCAACGAAGATCCGATCACAAATAGTGATTTGTGTTGCTTGGTCTACAGAGATGACTACGTATGAAGTAGGCATCTTATTGCTAGCATTGCTCTCATTTCCATTATCTTTAAGTTCTTCCACTTTCTTGTAATTCTCAACTTCTTCAAAAATGAGTCTAAAAGGCCACTAAACTTATCATGAAGTATACTTGAAATTAATTTATCTTCTAGTGCCTTATTACATCTTGTCCTAAGGGCCCAATGTTTAATGATAGAAAGCTGGTCTTTACTATTTGTAATGCAATTTCTAACAACTCCACAACCAACATGTCTTACACCAATTGTCCATCGTCGCATAATATACCTTGATGGAATTTCTAATATTTGCTTTTTTACTAAAATGTGCAAGCTATGTTTGCGTAATATACCTTGCATCTCAAATTTAGCACAAGTGCACTTAATTCTTTTTTCTTCGGATGCATCGAAGACAACATGATGCTTTACTATGTTCTTGCTATCAGACTCACTATTATCATCTAAACGGCATAAGTAGCACTTGCGCCATCCTTTGACAACCTTTCATGAAGCATGGAGTAACTATCCTTGAGTTCTTTCTGAAAGATAGTAAACATATTCTTTGTATAAGTCTCCCTAGCTCGTTTTTCAATTGGATGTTCAATTATCAATGTAGGAATGGAGTTTGTGGACTTAAAATCTTGCTCAAGTTCAGCAGCTCGTCGAGCTCCAACGGCTTTATCGCATTGCTTAACAAAATCATGTAAGTCGGTATTGGCACTCACAAAATGATCAAAAAAGCATTGATTCCCTCACTTCGCTGAGTAGATGTCATTCCTACAGAAAAAGCATCTTTAAGATACACAGGAGCCCAAGGATCACAATGACTGTATAAATTTATTAACCAGCTTATTTGTTTTGTAACTCTTTAATCCATTTTTTGTAGCCGCTATTTCAGCTTTATACCTCCAAGTACTGAAAAAACATTTTCTAACTCCTTACTCTTTAAGTCAAATTTTGTACCAAGTTATTTTAGTTTTATAACTCCTAGTTCGAAAAAAAACATTTTGTAGCTCCTTAAAAAAATTGTAACTCTTTAAGCTAGATATTCTAACCGCTATTGAATTTTTATACCTCCTAGTTCTAAAAAATTGTAACTCCTTATTTATTTTTGTAACTCTTTAAGCCATATTTTGTACCTAGTTATTGAATTTTTATACCTCCTAAATCAAAAAATCAGAACTCCTTATTTATTTTATAACTCTTTAAGCCGATTTTGTACCCGCTATTGAATTTTTATACCTGAGCTCTGAATTTTTTGTAACTCCTTATTTATTTTTGTAACTCTTTAAGCCGATTTTGTACCCGCTATTGAATTTTATACCTCCTAGTTCGAAAAAATTTGCAACTCCTTATTTATTTGTGTAACTCTTTGCCGGATTTTGTAAGTTCTTATACCGCTTGTTCGGGAAAAAATTGGAAAAAATTTGTCACTATGAGAACTTCACAAAAGATCTAATCCATATAACCACATTATCAACTCGTGAAACTTAAGGTCCATATAAGCACACGTTCAAAGAACACATAATTGCATCTATCCATACATAATTTTAGTTTAGATAATCACATTCTACCAAAACACATGATTAATTAGAAATTGACACTCCAAAATATTCTTGCAAACTACTTTGTTTTGGTCCTCCATGAACTTTTCATCCTCCGCTACACCATTTTTCATCTACAAAAGAAAATACAACTTTATCATGACAAATGAATCGAAATGAAAAAAAAATCAACAAGTTAAGATTAAAGATAATACCGTAGCTAAAGGACAACTCGTTATATAATGTCCTTTTCCCGTACAAAATCCACATTATCTTTGTTTTTTATCCTCTTTTCTTGTGCTTTCTCCATTCCAGACTTAAATTCTAGTAGTTTGTGCTGGTCGTCCCTTCGTGCAGTGAGCTTATCTGGATCACAAATAGTTATTTGAGTTGCTTGGTCTATAGAGATGGCTATGGATGAAGTAGGCATCTTATTGCTAGCATTGCTCTCATTTCCATTATCTTTAAGTTCCTTCCTTTTCTTGTAATTCTCAACTTCTTCAAAAAATGACTCTAAAAGTTCACTAAACTTATATTAATGCAAACATTGCTTTTTTACTAAAATGTGCAAGCAATGTTTGCATAATATACCTTCCATCTCAAATTTAGCACAAGTGCACTTAATTTTTTTCTTCGGATGCATCAAGACAACATGATGCTTTACTATGTTCTTGCTATCAGACTTCCTATCTATCATCCAAACGGCATAAGTAGCACTTATGCCATCCTTTGACAACCTTTCATGAAGCATGGAGTAACTATCCTTGAGTTCTTTCGAAAGATAGTAAATATATTCTTTGTATAAGTCTCCTAGCTCGCTTTTTCAATTGGATTTTATACCTCCTAGTTCTAAAAAATTTGCAACTCCTTATTTATTTGTGTAACTCTTTGCCGATTTTGTAAGTTCTTATACCGCTTGTTCGGAAAAAATTGAAAAAAATTTGTCACTATGAGAACTTCACAAAAGATCTAATCCATATAACCACATTATCAACTCAGAAACTTAAGGTCCATATAAGCACACGGTTCAAAGAACACATAATTGCATCTATCCATACATAATTTTAGTTTAGATAATCACATTCTACCAAAACACATGATTAATTAGAAATTGACACCTAAAATATTCTTGCAAACTACTTTGTTTTGGTCCTCCATGAACTTTTCATCCTCCGCTACACCATTTTTCATCTACAAAAGAAAATACAACTTTATCATGACAAATGAATCGAAATGAAAAAATCAACAAGTTAAGATTAAAGATAATACCGTGAGCTAAAGGACAACTCGCTATATAATGTCCTTTTCCGCATAAAATCCACATTATCTTTGTTTTTATCCTCTTTTCTTGGCTTTCTCCATTCCGCACTTAAATTCTAGTAGTTTGTGCCGGTCGCCCCTTCAGTAAAGGAGCTTATCCGATCACAAATAGTTATTTGAGTTGCTTGGTCTATAGAGATGGCTATGGATGAAGTAGGCATCTTATTGCTAGCATTGCTCTCATTTCCATTATCTTTAAGTTCCTTCCCTTTCTTGTAATTCTCAACTTCTTCAAAAATGACTCTAAAAGTTCACTAAACTTATTAATGCAAACATTGCTTTTTACTAAAATGTGCAAGCAATGTTTGCATAATATACCTTCCATCTCAAATTTAGCACAAGTGCACTTAATTTTTCTTCTGGATGCATCAAGACAACATGATGCTTTACTATGTTCTTGCTATCAGACTTCCTATCTATCATCCAAACGGCATAAGTAGCACTTGCGCCATCCTTTGACAACCTTTCATGAAGCATGGAGTAACTATCCTTGAGTTCTTTCTGAAAGATAGTAAATATATTCTTTGTATAAGTCTCCCTAGCTCGTTTTTCAATTGGATGTTCAATTATCAATGTAGGAATGGAGTTTGTAGACTTAAAATCTTGTTCAAGTTCAGCAGCTCGTCGAGCTCCAACGGCTTTATCATATTGCTTAACAAAATCATGTAACTCGGTATTGGCACTCACAAAATGATCAAAAAAATAATTGATTCCCCACTTCAATCGAGTAGATGTCATTCTATAGAAAAGCATCTTTAAGATACACAGAGCCCAATGATCTCGATGATCAGATAAATTTATTAAACATCTCCTTTTATCTACACCGATTTATCTCTCATTTCTTCCCAACACTTTTCAAAATTTTCTTCTATTTTACTCCAAGACCATTTGTCATCTACAAAAGAAAATACAACTTTATCATGACAAATGAATCGAAATGAAAAAAAAATCAACAAGTTAAGATTAAAGATAATACCGAGCTAAAGGACAACTCGCTATATAATGTCCTTTTCCGCACAAAAAACCACATTATCTTTGTTTTTATCCTCTTTTCTTGTGCTTTCTCCATTCCGCACTTAAATTCTAGTAGTTTGTGCCGGTCGCCCTTTCAGGAGTTTATCCGATCACAAATAGTTATTTGAGTTGCTTGGTCTATAGAGATGGCTATGGATGAAGTAGGCATCTTATTGCTAGCATTGCTCTCATTTCCATTATCTTTAAGTTCCTTCCTTTTCTTGTAATTCTCAACTTCTTCAAAAATGACTCTAAAAGTTCACTAAACTTATTAATGCAAACATTGCTTTTTACTAAAATGTGCAAGCAATGTTTGCATAATATACCTTCCATCTCAAATTTAGCACAAGTGCACTTAATTCTTTTTTCTTCCGATGCATCAAGACAACATGATGCTTTACTATGTTCTTGCTATCGCTTCCTATCTATCATCCAAACGCATAAGTAGCACTTATGCCATCCTTTGACAACCTTTCATGAAGCATGGAGTAACTATCCTGAGTTCTTTCTGAAAGATAGTAAATATATTCTTTGTATAAGTCTCCCTAGCTCGTTTTTCAATCGATGTTCAATTATCAATGTAGGAATGGAGTTTGTAGACTTAAAATCTTGTTCAAGTTCACTACTGTCGAGCTCCAAAGCTTTATCATATTGCTTAACAAAATCATGTAACTCGGTATTGGCACTCACAAAATGATCAAAAAAATAATTGATTCCCTCACTTCACTGAGTAGATGTCATTCCTATAGAAAAAGCATCTTTAAGATACACAGGAGCCCAATGATCTCGATGACTGTATAAATTTATTAAACATCTCCTTTTATCTACACCGTATTTATCTCTCATTTCTTCCCAACACTTTTCAAAATTTTCTTCTATTTTACTCCAAGACCATTTGTCATACTTTATAGAAACTTTCTCACCATAATCGTTATGCATTGATTGAAGATTTTGTAAGGCATTACTATGAAGGTGACATGAACAAAGGTGATGGCGAGTTTGAGGAAAGACTTTGTGAATTGCACCACACATGGCTTTATCATGATCGGTGATGATTGTTAATGGTGCTATACCTGACATACATTTTAGCCATTGGCTAAACAGCCATATAAATGTCTTATTCGTTTCATTGGCCAATAATGCACACTCAATTAGAGTAGATTGTTGATGATGGTTAACGTCCATAAATGGTGCAAATGGCAATTTCAAATTGTTTGTTCTATATGTAACATCAAAACAAACATCTCCAAATTGCAAGTAAGAAGTCCTCGCCCTACCATCCATCCAAAAAATACTTCTCACTGCCCCATCATTTTCTAAATCTAGTGCAAAGTAAAATTGTGGATCGTGTGATCTTTTTCTTGAAAATGACTTAACTACGCATACACACTCACGACATTATTTCTTCATTTAATTTTAAGATGATCTTGGCATTGTTGTTGAGTAAGAGAGCCTTGTTCATTTCCATGAGCAACATCTATAACCTTACAAATGGTAGAAGACCGTAAGCCTTGGTCGTCAAGAGTATCTATCAACTTTTTGTCGATGGAGCTCAATGAAGCTTCCGGTGTGTACCCGATTTGGAGTGGTTAATGGATGACCATTATGATTATTGTTAAAATTTTGGACCATCCATTTCCCTGTGCTTCTAACAAGTCCAATAACCATCCTTGCATTGCATCCACATCTTGTATCAGATTTGCGACTTACATTCTTACCATCTTCTCTTTTATCTTTCAAAAATTTGAAGCCTTCTTTGTCACATACAAAGGTTCTAGATATGATTGCATCTTTCTTTCTTGACCAACATATATGACCCTTGAGAATACCAAATCCTTTAAGTTTAGCATACGCATTGTAGAAATTATAAGCTTCCTCATGAGTAGAGAACTCCATTCTGATATATGGATTAACAATAGGATTACCTTCACCATTTTCATCATTAGCAGGCTCATCAACATTCTCCTCATGCTCGGGTGCCTATAAAAATAGAGAAACAAAGCTCATGAAAAAAAGACTCAATTCATGCTTAAAATACAACTATTTTGGTATATGTCATTACTTAGTAGTGCACTATAAACAATAAGATATTATCATGTCACACACCGGTTCCAAAGCGTAATAATTGGAACGTGACTCGGCCGACAATGCAACCATTCGACCACATTCACACCTCTAGGTTATCCTGTATACAAATGTTTAGCCACAACTATACTACAGAGCATGTAACTAAGACAACAACAGAAATATATAGATAAAGAAATCTCCAGAAAGATAGAGTTTAACTACAAGTCCAAAACTATCCACCATGGAAAAGAGTAAGAAAAAAATACATCATAGTCTAGAAGGCCACATGTGACTCAAGGAAGAGTCTGAATCCATTAACTACCTAAACCAATTGAAGCTGAAGAATTAATAGGACACACGGTGATCACTGCCGTCGGGCCTGCTCCTCAAATTACTCTTGATCCTGCGAAGAAAGAACAGTCATCGAGTCTGGAGTGCGCAAACCCTAGGGGAGTCAGAAAACTGCCAACAAACATGTAAAATGAAGAATTTGTGTGCGGGTAAGTATATGTGTCAGACATAAAAAATCTAAACAAAAGAAACATCTAATTGTAGATATCAAGATAAAGTTTATCATAAGACACACAAGCACATTATTATATTTTAGGTGTTATTTGAATTAGAGGAGAATATTTTTATGTATAAAAATCTGGTTCCCGTAACCATCCCGGGAACATGGCTTCAAGTCAAGTATTGGCCCTTGGCCCTTATATATATAACTCAGGATATCAGGAATGCGCATGAGCCCGTTTATATACACTTTGTACTCTCCATTTAATTCCCTTTTATCAAGCTCCATTTTTATTTGATTTATCTTAAGAGACTGTGTATGAAATGTTGTGCACTAACCATAGAGTTACCGTGGAACAGTGTCCGTAAAACTATAAAAAATAACCGTGACCAAGAACATGTCCAAATCAGGATGAGTGCATTGTCTAGTCAATGCTATTATAATGATAGTAATAATCAAGAGAAAAATCCTCACACCGGAATATCGATGTCCAGGGTGTAGCCATGCTATGAAAGCACGCTTATGATTCATAGTTTTGACAAAAGTCGTCTTCATGCACAGTCGACCCTATTAGATGTTACTAGGTGATCAACCATAGCATCAAGTGATCAAACACATCATTAAATGACATATCCTCACTTATCTAAACAAAAGGGAAGAAAAAATAAATACATAACATAATTGCTTAGTGTCAAAATGGGTTAAACGGGTATGGTTCGATAGCTTAGAGATGCACAAACCTGATTTTGGTGAGCAAAAGGCTCAAACGGGTCTGTAATTTGAGTTATAACCCTTTGGGCTTAGGTAGCTTGTGTTCACTATAGAGGTTTGGAGTTCAAATCCCATGATCCATCTATTCTTTATGCCAATTAGGCATTTGGGTCTGTTCTAATAAGAAAATAAGTTCCTCTTTGTCTTAATTCCTATGGTGAGTAGATTTAACTAATAAACAAATAAATTTCTTTTATTTTAACAACAATGAATTTTGTTACTAAAACATATCTTCTATTTATGTATAAATTTTCTTTCCGGAAATAAAATTAATTTTTAATAATTTCATTCCTAGTATTATTATGTACAACCGAACATTTGAGTTTCTAAATCTTTTATACATTACTTATTTTTAATTTCTATTTTTCTTTAGGATTATAACTTAATAATGTACTTAAAGTTTCGGAAACCGGATTTTTCTCCTAAAGTCCTTCAATGATTGGAAATTGTTTAGCATTCATGAGTTTTCTCCGGAATAACAATCTCTTTCCTGATCAAATATTTCCCATTTACCCAAGTTTCATCTTCAAACTCCACATCCACATTTTTTTCCCTAAAGAATACACCAAAAACCCCCAAATCACAAACCCAAGAAATTTCTAATCAAGGGTTTTGGTAGAAGCAGTAAATACCAAGATCCCATCAACTAATGAGTCATAATAAATGAGCCTATAGATCGGTGAGCTCTAATTTATCACAAGTGCAATAATTTTCAAAGCAGAATTAAATTAAACAAATAAAATTCAACAGAAGGAAACCCGTAAGCACATTGCAGCCTCGAGAGTGTTGCGGATGCATTTGAGATATAATCGCAGAGTGTTTGCCTGCAAATTTCAGAACGAAAATTTGAGATCCCCAAAGCATTTCAAAATCTAAAGCAGCAACTAATTTAAGATGGATCCTAGGTGTTGTAGTCCATGGTAGCTAACCATTACAACCGTTATACTTTAGGTGATGCAGGAACTTTCTAAAGTCGGAGTTTCAGATAATTGGAAAATATAAATTTTCAACCAGTGAATGCCACTCCCAATTTACAATGAATGTCACTCAAAATTTATGAGATGCATGAATGAGTATCATAGGATTACTTTTTAGAACAACGGTCTAACAAGATAAGACCCAAGAAATTTGAGAACAGTAGGAATTCAAAGTGGTTAATGAAAATTAACAAGAAAAAGAAAGAAGTGAACACTTACATAAAAAGCAAAGATTTTTCCTACAGCATTGCAATCAACAAAATGTGATAAAACCAACTACAATTTATTTCCCATGATTTTCTAGAAAGAAATACTAGTATTTAGATAAAGTGATTAGGACAATAAAAGAGTTGAAGGATAAAAAAATGTTTGCCGATAAAATTTTGAGATTTCTGAAATTGATCCCTATCCGGTCGTTCTTCTCAAAGGAGGGGAAAAAGATTTGGTATGAAGGGATAGAGATCATAAGGTTATTATTATTTTTTTTTTGTTTCATGTGAGACGCGAGGTTAGGTGGCGATCGGAAAAATTCTCACGTCTCTTTATTTTTTTTTTGGGGTTTTTATTTCAAGGCTCGTTTGTTTACTCCTCTTTACCTCTAAGCCCACTAACTATTGTTTGTATCCTTTAACCTAAATATCTTTTTGTATTTGCCTATAAACCCAACTTCTAAAATACAACACTTGTATACGTGGGGCCCCCTAATATTTTCTTTAAATATACCAATTATACCCTTTCATTATCTAATTAATTTTATCTAATAAAGTGGGCCCCTTTTAAAAAAAATGCAAATTAAATGAGAGGAGAGCGACGGAGGTACTTGTTCATGCGTCTCTCTTCTCTCAGCAGCTGACATTTAATGCGGTTAGGCGGGAAGCTGTTCGCCCCCCTCTCCCTTCCCTCTCTCTCCATTTCTCTCTCTCTCTCTCTCTCTCTCTCTCTCTCCATTATTCCACTCTTAAAACCCAAGAATTAATTCTCTCACCCACTTTATCATTCAATCAATTAATTCTCATTAATGTGTATGGTGTGAATTTGGTGGAATTTTATCACTTTCTTAGCAATTGAAGGTATAATTTTGCATCTCACTCAACTACCAATTTTATAGCATTAATTTATCACTTTATTCATGACAATTATTTCACATTATTATTCATTATTCATAAGAATTCATGACAAAGAATTTGGCATTATCCTTTCACATTAATTATTTTACATGATTATTTCACATTAATTATATTTCACATTATCCTTTCACATTAATTATTTTACATGATTATTTCACATTAATTATTTTACATAATTTCATGTTATTATTTCACATAAATTTGTTATAATTTCATCATTTTTCATGAATTCATAAAAATTTTATAATTATTAACTATTTCACATTAATTTTTATTTTATTCATGAAAATTATATCATGCTACACTTTTGCCTATCACGCTACACTTTCAGTCTATCACGCTACACTTGTAGCCTATCATGCTATATTTGATGAAACTTGAATTTAGCCAACCGCTAATCTCACATAATTACATGTTATTATTTCACATTAATTTTTCATTTTATTTATGAAAATTATTTCCCAACCACTCAATTTCTTTTATTGTTAATGATGATGAAATTTTTCTTAAATTTATTTATTTTTGGTGACAAACATAGATGGATGAGGAATTGTACTGTGCATTGACGGATTTCAGAGGAAATAATCACTTTTTCAAATTAAACGTCAATGGGAGTTACAATGATTTGGCGATTGCGGTGCAAAGTCTAATTGCTTGTAGTGCAACCAAGATGCACTTGACTTACAAAGTACCCCACACACAAGAAATGTATGTACGTGTATGCGATGATGATGATGTCTTGACAATGTTCAATATACATCGAAGTTGCAAGGAGAATATAGTTATTATGAACGCTGAGATGAATCTAGAGATATTAATTGGGCAACAATCTAACAGTGTTCATATAAGGTAATTTACATTTTTGATATACTTTTATACTTTGACCATCAATTCTAAAGTTCTCACTTTCTTTAACGCTTGTATAATTTTTTATGCAGAAATCCGTACATCCCCTCTAGTGAAGAACATGTTTCCTATTCACAAAATCCTTCGTCTTCACAAAATATGTCTTGGGAAGTTGGGAGCTCTAGTATGATTTCTATTGCATGGCACAATGCAATTAGAAGTGTTGGTCAAGAATTTGATGATGTTGATCATTGTCGGCGGAGTTTAAGTAATTAGTCTATTGCACGAGGGTTTAGCTTTGTTTTTGTAAAAAATGAACGCAAAAGAGTGACAGCAAAATGCAAGGCCGCAAACTGTGAATGGATAGTTCATTGCACCCGTCGTAGAGATAGTGATCGATTCTATGTAAAAAATATTTGTAGTTCTCATAGTTGTTTGAGAGGAGGCATAGGAAAGGAAGGATATAGACGGGTATCTCGTAAGTGGAATGCTAATCACCTCAAATCCATATTGAAGGAACAATCGACTTATCGCCCAATTGATTTCCAGAAGAAGCTAAAAATGGAATTTGGTTTGGACATCCCTTATCATAAAATTTGGTGGGGAAAAGAGCTAGCTCAACGTGAATTATATGGTGATGGTAAATATTCATATGACCAACTCCGATGGTATAAGGATAAAGTTATGAAAACTAATCCGGGATCAATTGTTCACTTAGAGCATGACGAAGATGGAAGATTTACAAGGATATTTGTGTCTTATTATGCTTGTTGGAAGGGGCTTATGGAGGGATGTAGGCCAATGTTGTTCTTGGATGGTACACATCTTTTTGATAGGTATGGTAGAGGTCAATCTAACCAAAACTTACATTAATATACCATTCTTCTTAATAAAATATTATACTTTGTTTCATGATTGCTCTTCCTTTGTATAGGTATAAAGGAACCTTACTTGTCGCAACTGCTCTAAATGGAGATGGGGGAATGTTTCCCGTAGCAATTTGCATATGCGGGACGGAGAATGAGAGTAATTGGGAATGGTTTTTGGAATGCATTCGAGACATTCTCTTCAATGATGAAGATCCATATACTCAAGATGATGAGCTGGTTTTAATCTCTGATAGGGACAAAGGACTTCAGATATCTGTGAAGAAATGCTTTCCATGGTCACATCACTCGTATTGCGTTCGCCATCATCTTCGTCATCGTCATCTTCATCTCCCCCATCACTATCAACATCATCTTGCCTCCCACCAAATATTTCTCTCTTCATCTTCAAGAGAAGGTCTAATTTAGCTCTTTTTTCATCTATGAGCCGGTCCAAATCAGCTTCAGTGATTACCTACATGTAAATAACCCAAGTACAGTTAAAAAACTACTTGATCCTAGAAAATAATTGGAAAAGTAACATTAGTTCCCAAGTAATTTGTTTAAACCAACCATTATACCTTTCCCTTGGATTTTGCAGGGCCAGCTTCTGTAGTGGCTGTGGTAGCTGGTGTAGTGGCTGTGGTAGTAGCTGTTTCAGAAATTCTCTTTTGAAATTTTAGAGCCCTTGAGTCATTATCATACTTCCTAAAATTAATCAGGTCTCTAATTAATTCTTCATTGCATTCCTCCGCAAAGATTTTGGACACTTTTTGAAGCTTAGGATGGGAGGTAGAGATTCAGCGCCTTCGCGAAGGCTCAACTTTCCCGCAAGCTCATAGAACCAAATCTGTGAAAAGAAAAAAAAAAGTTTAGCACAAAAATAAATAGGACTAAATATATTAAATGAAAAATGACATAAATATATAAAAGGTTAACTTACCACCAAAATTGAGGCAAAACCCCCCATATAACAACCTTTCGAAGGCTTTCCCTTGGACCTCTTAGTGATGATTTTCTAAGCCTTACTCATTTCAGTCCGCAACACATTATACACCACTTTAGCCCAATTGTACTCATTAAGAGTGTTAAAATTCTCAGCATATCTAAATGCAAACAAAGGACAACCCATATTAGCTTGAGGGTATAATATAAAGCCTGTAATAAAAGCCACGAGCATCTATGGCAAAAGAGGATCTCTATGCTCGGCCATCTCCATGATCAATTCACCCATCCTATTTCTTCTAGCACACACAATCTTCTTCTTTCCCTCATCACTTTGCTTCTTTCCTCTTCTAGTCCTACGCTTCAAATCCCCCTCAACTTCTGCCTTTGTTCTATATGAAAGCACGAGCTTGTAAAGTGTCTCGCGATCGCTTCTATGAAACCTCGTGTCTACTATCGATCCTCCAAACGAAAGACCTGTAATTCTGACCACATCCTCAACACCAAAGGAGGTCCATTTTCCTCCGATTTTGAAACTACTTTTCGCAACATCAAAGGCTTCCAACAAACAATCCACTAGAAGTGGTTGCATTGGAAGATTGGGAATATCCAAATAGCCATAGAATGGCGTATCTCGAAGGGCCATCCGATGATCCTCCGACAACGTAGAAGAAATAAGGCCCTGGAAGTATCCAATATTGGATGGAATTTTAACAATATCCATAGCGTCTGATTTTCTGCAACCAAAGTAAAACATAAGCAACTTTAGTATCATATCAATATTAAGATATATTAAGATCAAAAGTAGAGGATATACTTCTTGAGAGTGATGATTAAAAGTTCATAATGAATACAATGAGATTTGAATACAATGTAGGTGTCCAATACTAATAAAAAAACTTGCACTGGAGGAGGACAACCCCATAGACATAACCAATTGTCCCTCTCTTCTACTCGAAAACTTGGAAAGATATCCTGTAAATCTTGAGGCACAAGTCATACATATCATTCAAAAAACCCAAAGAGTTAACATGTTGATTCAAAAATTTCCAGTAGCAGGGACGGTCTCCTGATCATTGTTCAAGTTACAGATATAGAATTATAATAAGCTGGTGTGTGTGTGAGAATTTGTTTATGTGTTTTACTTATATAAGATACTTATCCTCTTTTGCCAGGACAAAGAAGCTGGAGATGATCCAGGTATGGAAAATGTTATTAAAGCATGTTGTTTATAGAAATCCTCTGAATCCTTGAGATACACGTGAGATACACGTGAATATTAATGTTATGTACGTGAAAAATGAAAATAGTATACTTGTGTATGATGGTACGGTATAAGTAGAGTTCCTGTGACGATGAATACAAGGTTAGTATCCAGTTTCTATCCTCAAGCTGAGATCTGTCGAAGGGCCATTACTGCATATATCAGCATTGTAATAAAAGATGTTAACAATTTCTTGTCACTAACTCTTGTGTATTATATTTCTGATGGCTGATAATAATAGAACTGTGATTACAATAGACTCATTGTAAGTGTATCCTTGATCATTTTGTTAGTGCATAAACATGCTAAATTAATAAAGCAACCGAATTAATGAGTTAATTTGTATGTGATTGCATGATCATTGCTGTTCTGGGATAATTTGTAACGAGTTTCCATCCATTTTGTAGCACCAGAGCAATCCTCTTAGGTTAATTGGACATATATCCGTTATGCTATTGAATTAATTAATATAAATTATACTGAAACCAGCGTCCAATGTTCATACATTTTGTGTAGCTTAAAAAATTAATTAATTAATATAAGTTTCTTGCAAATATATTACCTCTGTTGCATTAGGTGAAATTATGGCAAATATTACCCCTTACGAAATTATAGCAAGAAATATAGGATATTAAAGAGCATCTCCTCTCATACTTCACAAAACCATCTGCTAACTCGTATACCTCATCTCCTCATTCTTTTACAAGCTCGCAAGGCAAGCATTCAAGGGGAAGAGGAAGGGGAAAGAGAAGGAGGGGAGAAATAGCACATGTTTTTTATGCTCATATCATATCAAGTTCTATGTTTAAGGAAACACTGATTCGCTGAGAATCTAAAGAGAAATACCAAATAAATTATAGGGAAAGCTTGGAAAGATTCAATCTTGAAGAAAATTAAAGTAAGATCTAGTGAGAAGAGGAAGCTTACCTTAGCTTAGATGGCAGCATTGTTACTCAGTGACGAGACGGCGACGGCGACGATGGGGCGGCGACAGCGACAAAATACTGCGGATGGCAACGAGAGGAGATGCATGACACCAGAAATGACAACGCTGGTGGGGAATGCGGCCTGACGGCGACGGCGACGGGCGACGGCGACGGGCGACGGCGACGGCAACGAGGCGAGCATGACAGCGGCCACGAACGGGAGAGAATGGCTACGGGTTGATTTTGTGATTTAGGGCACAGAGATGAAATTTATGAAGAAGAGGGGGAAGAGTAATCGGTAGGAGTTGGGGATTGAAAGGGTATTTAGGAAATTTTATCATCTTTTTATATAAATACAAGTGGTATATGTACTGTATTTTGCAGATTGGGTTTAGTGGCTAAAACAAGAAGATAATTGGGTTGGAGGATATATACAAAAGTTAGTGGGCTTAGAGGTAAAGAGGAGTAAACAAATGGGCCTTGAAGTAAAAAACCCTTTTTTTTCCCTTTCCTGTGGGATGCATGATAATTACCCCAGACTTGCACTTGAGATCCACATGGGACATAGGGACATTTGGGCCTTTAAAAAAAAGATAAAATGGAAAAAAAAATAGAAGCAAATGGGCTTTAACAAATCCTTAAGAAAAATAATGACTATGGGCTTTTCTTAAATATGCTTCATAAAAAGATTAGTCAATTTCACTAACTTAATATGAAAATGCTAAAAACTCAGTTATTACATATCACCTGAGAGAAAAAAACTCGTCATAGATAGTAAATCATGGTCCTCGCCTTCAAGGTCAAGTGCTATAAGTTGGTTTTCATCTTCATCCACTCTTTTATCACGTGAGAGAATCGTTGGAGAGTCCATACACGCTATGAAATTATCATCTGTTAAAAAAAATTCATCAACTTGATCATTCAATTTCACTAAACAATTTCATTAACTAAGCTCAAAACTAAAATCAACCCCAATGAAAAATAGCTCAGATTGTACCAAATTCAAGATATAAATATGATTCAGTAAATGAAACAAAAATATGATAGTTCAAACCAAATTTAAAGTTCATGTCCAATTTAACAATAAACCTATCCCAAAATCTAAACTCAAACATAATCCCCAATATTATACATTTCTTCAAAAGGTTATATTCATAAGTCATATCCCAAAATCAACAAGAATTACAAGCTAACAATTCGAACCGAACTTACATAACAAAATTATATGAACATCTTAGACTCTAAAAATTATATGAACAACTTGGACTACAATAATTTAAGTGGTTTGGGGTGGTCGAGGGTGGAGGAGGAGATGGCAGTCGAGGCGTTGATCAGATCTAAGCGCGTCGAGGCGTTTGATATCATATAGATTTTTTCCACTTTTAACAGTATTTACACCGTTATAAAATACGCTCTAAAAAATCTAGCTATGTTGTAATAACAATTGAAATACAACAACCACCAAGCCTTTATCCCAAATGTTTGGGGTAAGTAAAGAATTGAAATAAAATTATTAAAAAAAAAATTCTCGGATGATAATATTTTATGAGTCTATATAAAAAATTCCCGGATGGCATCGTATGGTTACATGACAATAATTTACAGAGTCGTGACAAAGAAAAAGATATGAGACTTCAAATATATAGTAATGCTAGAGGTTGCAAGCTACAAATGTATAGAAACCTTATGCTATATCTTTGAGTAGAGAAGAATACTAAACATTAAGCAGTAAAAGTTAATTAACACTTCACATACCAAAAATAGATAGCCTAGAAATTGAATCTTCCATATATTGAACCTAGTTTGAGCTAAGAAGCCTCCAAAGATGAATTAATTCTCTGTCAAGCTAATAATAAATATTAAAAGTTATCCACATAATTTCTTATAATTCATCTCTAGCCAAGAAAATAAAATGAAAAAATGTTCCAAATTCCATTTTTTAGTGTTCTGATTAAATTACTAGAAGCAAATAACTTTGTCTAGAACTTGAGTAAATGAACAATTGCTATCTTAATTTGGGATCGACCTAAATTTTATTTTATCTATTAAGTTTTGATTCTTGAAGCCACCAAGAATCCCCGACGCTGTCAGCTTTTTCATCATTTGTAGCTAGGCATATTTTGAATTGATATAGTTTAATGATCTTGATGCCTCATAAACCTTTAAATTAATAGCAAAAACCTTTATAAGTATCTTGATTGCAGACACTGGCATGATGATTTTACCAAACTTTTCTTGAATCTAGATTGATTCACATTGCATATATTTAAATTGGTCTATACCAATTGACGTACAACAATAACTTCAAGTAGAAATATTCATAAAAACAGTGGTAGATAATATTCCTATTGATCTATACAGTACTTTAAACTACTACTAATATATAATGTATATAATATACAATATATAGACAGAATAAAATTGATTAATAGGAAGACAATAAACTCAATTCTAAATCAACACAAACAACAGATTAAAAAGAAACTGGGAAAGTAAAGATAAAAGAAATAAAGATTACCACCAAGTCTTCTCCAACTAAAAGCTTTCTAATTGGCTTCTTTCCCCTCTCCTTCAACCTCTCATCGCCATTGTTGTAGTTTGAACCCGAGCTACTAATTATGAGATAGCAATTATGTGCCATCATCTTAGCAGGAAAAAAAAACTTGAGTACATAGGAAGTTTTCAAATTAAGACAGAAAACACAAAAAAAGCTAACAAATTTAAATTCCTTAAAGTGAAAATCTCATCCTAAAATTGAACATAAATCTTCAATCGAGAACGATCCCCCAAAAATTGACCGTGTCAGCTTAAAATATAAACTTATGAATACATGAGGGTTGTAGCGCACTGTTTTTGACATAAAGGGAAGCCTTTGAACAATTCATGCTATATCAATTATGGTCTAGAAAATTGAGATGCACACAAATAGAATCAAAGCATATAGCTAAAATTGTTTATGAACACACACAATTAAAGATGAATAAAGTAAAACCCAATGGCGAAAATAAAACAGCAGTTCTCAGAGAATATTTGATGTATTTGATGTAGACCACCCATCAGGCCCTAAAGATGTTAATTTTTTTATATCATCTATCATTAATTGAGACCAAGTATTTCAAATATTTATAAAATACGATGATAAATTATTTAAATAAAACATTTAACATCACTTACAATTAATGAAAATCATTCATCAAAAAATTCACCAAATAACTTAACAAATATATTGACTACACCCATTTTAATTCACCAAACTAACTCCAAACTGTAAGCTAGGAATAATCAAAGAAAAACCCAATAAGAAAGTATGAGATTGGATAAGTTTCTCACCTAAGGCCATGAATTTGGTCGGCTATAGGATCTGCATCCGATGAGATCTTGTACTCAGAGATCTCAATCGAGGTTTCCTGAGAATTTTACTAAGAATTAATGAGAGGGAAACAAACACAACTACATATCGATGCGGCAAGCTTCGTCATAATGTCTTATATGAACTAAAAGCATAAAAAATTAAACATGAGCAACCAAAAAAAAAGTTGTTAATATTATAAAGTAGGTGAAATGAACCAAATTAGATCCAAAAATTACGTAATCCATCAAACCCTCCATCATCAACACCTTTGAAAATTCCAACTTTCTCTTCTCTGCAAACTATATATAAATTGACTATGCATGAGAATAATATGCTAGATTTCATAAATAAACATAAAAAAAGCAAATTTAAAGGTTACAAATTGATGTTATTGCTTGAATAACTGAAACCCTAGGCAAGTATTCAGCCTGCTAAGAAAGAAAAAAGAGACCAACTCACTAAACTCCCTAAAAAAGTGACCAACTACAACTAAATCAAGTAACTTATTGGTACAATGTAATGCAAGATGATATTGTTCAACAGTTCAACCTGATTACGGAAACAATTTTCCATTGAAATAAGAGAATCCTGGGTGAATTTGAGATCTTGAAGGTTGTAGGCGTAAAAAATTGCCTAAGTCCCCGACATAGCTTGTGACGACGAGTTGGCGATTGACGAGCCATCCGACGACGTAGCAACGAACCGTCGGCGACGTGATGACGAGTGACTGCGACGCAAGCACATAAACCGAGTCGACGAAACGCATAAAGTGAGTCGACGAGGCGTCCAAGTCGACGAAGTGAGTCGACGGAACGCATGACGCGGCAAATCGCGTGCGAGCGATGGAATAAATCCAACGGTGAAGCCTCGAATCAGACCGAACTCACAAAACCGGGTCGTAACTAAGTGATTCAACCCCCGGGCTCGAAGAAAAGAACGAGAAAAAGCCTCAAGGCATCTCGACCGAGGCCAAGACACCACTTGGTGTTCGCCAAGGCCGAGACACCGAGGTGTCTCGCCAAAGCCGGAGACACCCTAGGGTGTCTCGGTGGGCTTTTGCATGTGTTCACCTGCACGCATTGAAATCCTATAAATATGAGGTGAGGGTCTCATTTGCAGGGGGCTGAAAATTTTTGAGAAGCCGAAACTCTGCCAAATTGCCTTCTCACCTCAGATCTAAACTCGGGAGCGACGACCGATCTTCTTCGACACCAGATCCAGATCTCGGCGAACTCTACAGGGCTATTATCCTCCTTCGTGAGATAATCCCCAGGGCTATTATCCTCCTTCGTGAGATAATCCCCTCAAAAAGGTTCTAGAGATCGGATCTCAGATCTACACACGTTTCCTCCGGATCAAAACCTCATTTTTTGATCCCGAGAAGAGCCTTGATCTCGCTTGGTCGATTTCATTCGCTTTGGGCTATTATTTCCTTCGTGAAATAACCCCTTTTTACCGTGTAGATCTTTCTTCGGATCACGATCACGCGGCGGTCCACGGACGGAACAGAGTCCCCGGCACAAGCAAAGACACCCACGCAAGCGAGGATCCGATAAACGGATCCCGCGTTTATTTAGGGAGATAAAGTTATAATTTTTATTCGATTTTTATTATAATCGGGTCTTAGAAAAAGACTTAGTTTTATTTTTAAATTCGTTTGTAATTCCATAAAGGTTTAACAAATTCAAGAAATGACAATTACGCTCCAGCGAAGTCAATCGAATCCAAGTTAATCCGGGTTCCGCTGTGAGTATCATACTATCGTCCTCATCCCGGTCGTCCTCCCCCCACAAATCCAGAAGGATCTCCGCTGCAAGAAAGATCCATTGGTCATCATCTCCAGAATTCCAAGGCGAGGATCCTAATTCCGCCGTTGCCGAAGTTGCACCAAATGGCGTCCTTCCGGCATCCAAGATCGCCGGATCTACGCAGGAGATCACTGCCGATGGCATGCCGACTCTCTCAAAGAGAGCCCGCCAGAGGCGAAGTCAACGCCTGGCGCGTGAGTTCGCCAAAGCCCTGGAATCAGTCGACGGGGTCTGCTACAAGGTGGATCTCAAGTCCAGGAGAGGTCAAAAGCCTCAAAACAGACGGTCGACAATCCCTCCAAGCCGTCAACAAATGATTGGGTCCGCGTCAGACGGAACCGATCAACGCTTGAGGAGCACATCTAAAGGTGCCGCGCACTCCTTTCACACGCAGGGGCTCTAGTTGAAGAGGCCCGGATGTAGAAGAAGGGAGAAGTGGACAAGAAGCTGCCGAAAATGCGCTAAATTTGGAGTCCGAAATCCGGAACAACAATTCAGACGAAGACCGAAACGTCAGTCAAGAATCAGTCACCTCAAGCTGATTCAACTAAGGCTCGGCCGCCACGGGGTGACTTGATTCAAAAGAAGATCACACCTCCGGCGATCTCATCCAGATCTCCATCCAGCTCTGTGCTCGCTTCGATCAATCCCGTTAGCGTATCCCAGAGCAAGAAAACGGTGTTAGAGCGCCTCGGCCCGTTGCACGATGATCGAGGCAAAATTCCTATCAAGGAATGTTTGGGCCCGTTGAAGAGGCCCCGACCAACTCACGGTGATGGGGGTACTACCCGTCTCCGCCATTATAAGAAGATTCCTGCAGCTGCTCTCACTAGAATTCGGATCGAAGTTCGAGAGCCCGTCGAAACTTCGCACTCGCAAAGGCGAACGTTGAGACGAGTGACTCTTGGAACCTCTGATAATGTGGCTCATCCTCAGAAGGAAACGTTTTCGTCTGATGACGATGACGTTATACCTAAGAAGTCATACCAACACACGAGGGGTTGCTCCGACATTCATGTCGATGAGTTATACTATCGTGCTGGGGGTACGAGTAAATCTCGCAAGAGAAGTTCCCCTGAATTGAACACGCATTGTCCGTGTTCTAAACTAATCAGGGCGGTGTTGTCAGAATGTAACTGCACCAAGCCAGCTCCAAAGAAAGCATCGGTCTTTGATAGGCTTGGCACCAAAATGCCAAAATCCAAGTCAAGACGCTTCCGCGAAAGAAGATCGGGGTCTCAAGGCGATGAATTGCCAAGGGTAACCACCAATATGACTAGCAGAGGGGATTACCTTCAGATGAGGAATGCTGCTGGATGATCGATGACCAATTACCCAATTCGGATAGAGATGGTTATTCGTCTAATTCATCTGCTTGGGACTCTGACATCAGTATTGGTGAGATGTTCAAAGATTTGATGTCAAATATTACGGCTGATCCCGCCGCGATGGAGGACGATGAACAGATACCAACATGGGAAGACCCGTGGGTTCATCACCTGAACATGCAGTATGGGGACCGGTTCGAACAGAGAGAACCCCCGACCGAAGACATAGTGGTTCAAGTTAATATGGGTGACGAAGCTAATCCGAAGCCCATATTTATGAGTGGCAGCCTTCCCCCAGAGGAGAAAGAGGAATTGATTGCTCTTGTCCGAGAGTATATCGACGTTTTCACTTGGAATTACGAAGATATGCCGGGGCTTGACCCAAATGTGGCAACCCACCACCTCAATATTAAACCGGATGCCAAACCAGTGAAACATCAACAAAGACGGTTTCGTCCGCAGATCATGGAAGCAATTGTGGTAGAAGTGAAGAGGCTCATAGGGTTGGGTTTTATCAGGAAAGAACAATACCCTGATTGGCTCGCAAATATTATCCCGGTTCTAAAAAAGAACGGTACAATCAGAATCTGTATCGATTACAGGGATTTGAATGTCGCATGCCCAAAAGATGACTTCCCTCTTCCAATCACGGATGTGATCGTCGACAATACGTGTGGATTCTAGAGGATGTCCTTCATGGATGGCTTTTCGGGTTATAATCAAATCAAGATGCACCCGGACGATGCAAAACACACAGCGTTCAGAACTCCTCTCAGCGTTTTCTGTTACACGGTCATGCCATTCGGGCTAAAAAATGCAGGCGCCACATATCAGCGAGCGATGACAAAGATTTTCCAGGAACATCTCCGGAACACGGTTGAATGTTACGTTGATGATTTAGTCGTGAAAAGCCGCGACAAAAATGACCACATCAAGGACCTGAGGACGGTTTTTGTTCTCATGCGGAGTCATCAATTGAAGATGAACCCCACCAAATCCTTCCTCGAAATGTCCAACGGCAAATTCCTTGGATTCGTCATTACCACTAAGGGTATCCACATCGACCCAGATAAAGTAAAGGTGATAAATGAGTTGCAACCCCCGAGAAACCTGAAAGAGCTCAGAGGGTTGCAAGGGCGCCTGGCGTATATCCGGCGATTCATATCGAAGCTCTACAGAAAATGTCAGCCATTCTCTAAGCTAAACAAGAAGGGCGTATCATTCGTTTGGGACGACGCCTGTCAAAATGCATTCGAAGATATCAAAGCATATCTGGCAAATCCTCCCGTTCTCATCGCACCGAAGTCAGGTAAACCGTTCTTGATTTACATCAAGGCGATGAACCATTCGTTAAGCGCCTTACTCGCGCAAGACGATGACAATGATCACGAGCAGGCGGTGTATTACCTGAGCCGGACTTTAGTGGGTGCTGAATCCCGCTATCCGATGATCAAAAAAGAGTGCCTGGCATTAGTCTTCGGGATTCAGAAGATGCGGCACTACCTGGTTGAACAAATGATTTACGTCATCTCCAACGTAAATCCAGTCCGGATATTCATGACGCAACCAGTCTACATGAATTGGCGTTTAGCGAAATGGGCCTTGCTCTTGTCTCAATACGACCTACACTTCAAACAACAGAAATCGGTTAAAGGACAAGCAATTTGCGATCTCTTGGCAACCAACCTAACAGCGGATACAGCTGACTTGTATGACGACTTGCCAGATGAGACTCACGAAGTCAACACTACATCGCACCAACAAGTATGGCAGCTCTACTTTGACGGAGCCTCTCGAGTAACCAACGTGGCAAGTACCCCTAGATGTTCTAAGATTTCTTCCAGGGTCAGAGTCATTTTAGTTACCCCAGGAAAGCATGTGATGCCTCGGGCTTACTCGCTAACCGAGCCATACTCCAATAATGTAGCCGAATACAACGCGCTACTTATTGGACTTAGTTTCGCCAAAGAGCTGGGGGTCGAATATCTCGAAGCTTTTGGGGATTCCCAGCTTATCGTCAGACAGGTCCGTGGGGACTATGAAGTCAGAAACCCGGACTTAATGCCATATCATCAGGCGGCCGTTGAGAGGGCAGACTCGTTTGAAGGATTTTTCATCGAGTATATTCCGCGCCTCCAGAATGCATACGCTGACGCATTAGCAGCCTTAGTAGTGTCATTAGCGCAACCTCCCGAGTCTGAATAGTTAGTCACTGTAAGAACTCACCAGCTATTCGTGCCAATATATAATGAAGAAGAGTACGACAAGGGCGAGGTCATCAAGGTGTCACACTCGACCCGAGTTCAACTAGAGCCCCAGGATTGGCGTTTCCCCATAATCGACTATGTTCTGCATGGTATTCTGCCAGAGAATGTAAAAGAGAGGGAATCGATCTGACGAAGAGCTCCGAGGTTCTTTTGGAGATCCAAATCCCGTCACTCCGTATCGCCCTCGCAACCGAGATGACGACGGAGGAAAAACACCGGAGGCGTCTTCAAGAGCTTGAGATGTTAGACGAGAAATGTTTGGAAGCTCAACAACACATCGAGTTTTACCAAGCCAGAATGTCGAGAGCTTTCAACAAGAGAGTCCGACAGAGAAGCTTCGAAGAAGTAGACCTGGTCCTCGCTGCTCGATGTCCGATAATTCTCACTTCCAAGAAGAAGGGTAAGTTTGAACCCAAATGGGAAGGACCGTTTGTGATAGAGACAGTCTACTCAAACGGTGCATATCGCCTAATCGATCAAAATGGCGACAGGCAATTAATGTCGGTAAATGGGAAGTTCTTGTAAAAGTACTACCCTTAGTACATTCGGAATAACCCATCTTGAAGGGAAGTTCCTCAGAAAATAATTCACTCATTGTCCTTGAGGATAACCCTAAAATTTATCCTCCACCTCAAAATCCCTCACTGATCAAACTCATTGACAGTGAGTCCAAAAAATCTTTGTGGTCCAATCCACCAGCAAAATCCCCTCTTGATTCCTTCCATGAACAAGAGGTCCACTTTCAAAGTTGGGATCCCCTTTTGATAAATAAGAGGGCCCCACTTCCTCCACTTCGGTCATGCCTTCCCACGGTTAGGGCTGAAGTTAAAATTTCATCTCGATAAATGAGAAATTTTCTTCCAGATCAGGTAACAAATCCTATAAAAGTGAAAGTTACCTGAATCTTTTCGATTCTCGGAGTGGAGATCCCACTCTTAGTCTCACCTCCTGCGATTCTCGAAGTGGAGATCCCACTTTTAGTTTCCTTTTTCCTAGAGATAGAATATAAAATTCTTCCTCTCCAAGGACAAGAGATAGGATATAAAATTCTTCCTCTCTTATTTTGGGTTTGTCTTTACCCTAAAAGAAGACTTAGAGATAGAATATAAAATTCTTCCTTTTCACCGTAGGGAAATAGAATATAAAATTCTTCCTTTCCCACGTCAATTTTCACCTTTTCGTCGGTTTAGTCTTTCCTCCGTGGAAAAGACACCAAGATTCATCTTGAGGTATTTTATCCCGAAGCCTAAGAAGGGATAAAGCCAACGCCTACCACGCGTTGCCGGTTTAGTCTTTTTTCTGATTGAAGAAGACACCAAGATTCATCTTGGGGTATTTTATCCCGAAACCTAAGAAGGGATAAAGCTAACGCCTAACACGCGTTGCCGATTTAGTCTTTTCTCCGATTGAAGAAGACACCAAGTCTCATCTTGGGGCATTTTATCCCGAAGCCTAAGAAGGGATAAAGCCAACGCCTACCACGCGTTGCCGGTTTAGTCTTTTTTCCGATTGAAGAAGACACCAAATCTCATCTTGGAGCATTTTATCCCGAAGCCTAAGAAGGGATAAAGCCAACGCCTACCACGCGTTGCCAATTTAGTCTTTTCTCTGATTGAAGAAGACACCAGAATCTGTATCTGGGGAATTTGATCCCAAAGCCTAAGTAGGGATAAGCCCCACGTACGCCGCGAACCCGTAGTCTATTCCCGAAAAGGATGACAGATCTACGATTCATGAGCATTAAGTCTAAAAGAGTTTCATTCTTTTAGCACAACGTAACGTGCGGGACGGGTTTAGACAATCCGCACGCTAGCCCGATTCAAATGGTAATCGGTAAAGGTTAATCAAATCTGTTGAAGGCTGGGGGTTGGCCAATAACCCTAAAGTCAGTGCCTAACACGCGTCGCCGGCCCGTAAAAGATGACATAGTCTATGTATTCAACATCATAGCATCAAGTCTAAAAGAGTTTCATTCTTTTAGCACAACGTCACGTGCGGAACGGGTTGGATAATCCGCACGCTAGCCCGATTTAAACGGTAGTCGGTAAAGGCTTATCAAATTCGTTGATGGCTGAGGGTTTGCCAAAAACCCTATAAGTATTATGATGGATTATTTCAAACGAAATGAGAAATCATAATAAACAACAAATGAAGAAAAAAGGAGAATGAAAATTTATTCAAGAGTCGAGTCTTTCAAATTGCAGCTAATCAAACATCAAGTTTATGACAAAAGATTTGTTATTCTAATTTGGACAGCTCATCGTTGTAAGCTTTTTGAAACGCCTCCGCAATTCAAATTTAAAAATCAAATGTTGCCTTTTGTCTTCTTCCTCAACTTCAGCTAGCTTTTGTTTTGAGAGCTCCAATTTCTTGGATAGGACGGTTCGAGCTTCCTCTTCGTTGACCCTGGTCAGCTCTAAGATACTTCCTTCTCACCGTTCCCGCCAGTTTGCACTATCTCGGCCTCACTTGATGCGATGCAAGAATAAATGTGGCTCAGGGATGTGGATTTCTGCAAGCTGTCTTAACCTGGCTCCATTTGCCCCATCAGATCCAACCTCGAGTCCAAAATCGACCCGAGCACCGCGCCATGCTTCCAAGCGAGACTCCACCTGACCAACTATATACGAAGAAGCACCTGCTGCTTGCAATTCCTGAAACTTCTGAAGTTTGAATTCTAGACGGTCAAGGTCATCAGCAATGGCTTTGGCTAACTCGGGGTAACCAGCATCCCGTATCAAAGCCGTTCTAGAGTCAAGGGCCGACCTGAACCGATGAAGAGAAAGCCCACTATGGAGAATATTGTCAATCATTAGGTTTATGAAAGAAAAGAATGACTGGACCTCCATACAGATGATAATCCGATCTGGGTCGTCATCTGATATCAGTGCCCTCGCCAGATCATGGAGATGAGAGGTAAACCCTGTAAGAAGATGAAAGGGTGAATATGTCAAAATCAGAAGTCAAAGGCCGGCGTAGATGTCATTAGCTGAATAACCTGTACCTGGCTCCATCGGCATGGCGTCATGGGTTATCGAGTCTATCGGAAGAGGAACCGCCATTGACGCACCAATTGCTACAGTTGGTCTCAAGATGTTCGCCGATGCAGCTCATCATGGTATCCACTCGGAGGGCATCGAATGAGGAATCGGAGAATGAGCCTCAGTATGAGTTCCTGCCAGCAACCAAAATGAATTCCTCAAGTTCAGCAAATTGTAGTCGTATTAATCAGAAAATGGCTAGTCCTACAATTAATGGAGGAAGAAGACCATACCTTTAGGGGAATGAACCTTAGTATTCTTAGGGATCTCTAGCTCAGGCGATATATCTTCGAGGAGATGATCGTGCCGGGGAGAGTCGTATATCAAGTTAACTATGGGGGTGTCCACAGATAGACCATCTTCATCAAAGTCCGCTATTGAAAAATCTGACACAAGAGAGCATGAGTAAAGAAAGCGAAGTCAGAAAGACTGCGATCGACAGGAATGACTTACCTCCTACAGGAAAGTCAGCCTCTCTAATCCCATTATCCACGTTCGCTCCCTGCACTTTCTCTAAAAGAGCGAGAAGCATAGAGACAATTAGGGAAGGCACAGATTTCGAGTCATCCAATTCCCGCCATCCAAATGGAGTATTGCTAATGATAGATGTACTTGGATTCGCTGGATCAGGTCCTACATTGGTGGTCTCACCAATCTCAATAGATACCACAGGTTCTTCTACCATGGACTCATACATTTGTTGAGTAAAACTAGGGTCTGCGGAGGAGGCGAAGTCGTGATGAGGAAAGTCAAAGTTGGTCTCACGCTCTCCTGTACAAAAAATGGAGAGATATGAGTCCTGAATTCGAGGGAACTACGGAGTGCTTAAGCATTACCTTCCTCGCCAACAAAGTCACCACCGGTTAAGTCCATCACAAAAGCCCGCGGGTCTACGTGTGCCTTGTGGGCTAACTTCTTCCGCTTAATGGCTTGCGTCCCCGCTCAAGAGGCGTGAAGTCCCTCCTCTTCCTCGGCTGACATGCCTGAAACTTTAAAATTGGTGTTAGAACAAATAAATCCAAAGGAAGAAAGAGAAAAAGAAAGAGTAAGTATTGGCAAACCTGTCCCAAAGTCCTCCTCATGATCGTCGTCATGATCTCCTCCAGAGGCCTCATTGGCAGAGTTGAAGGTCTCTTCCTCTTCCTCGTCGGTTTGACGAGTATTGCGTCTCTTCCTCTGTGACCGAGCGGCCTTCTGAATCTTCTGAGCATTAGCACGGGAGGCCTCTTCAGCCACTAACTCCGAAATTGGCCTCACCTGAACAGGTTCATTAGCTGCTAACAACCACGCAAAGACAAAATGTCACCAAGCCGACGCCAACACTCTGGCTAAACCTAGCACAAGTGCACCCTGTCACACTCCATAGCCATGCCCGGACACCGTCCACTAAGCCACCGTGTGTTCGAAGGTACCGATTCGGATTGCCAACATAAAGTTGGTCATAACCAAGCTGGCGGGTGAATCGGCTAGGTTGATACGACTCGATGAAACACTCATCCCTCACCCGGAATGTCAGGTAACCCGGCCGGATGTTCATCAGCCAATTGAAGCAGCCGACATCAAGAGAACTCCGGCTCGCCTTCGGCCTCTCCTCATCGAGCAAACACTCGCCGTACTGACCAGAGAACCACGGGAAACATCTAGAGAAAGCCCAACCTTTGTGAATCTGCAACTGCTTTCTTATCTCCAAGAATCCTCGCCCCTTCCACTTACAATTCTCCAACGATTGTAGCAAAGGGATGGATTGGTCAGCGGTGCTCGGCGTCGACATTATATCTGAGCGGTGAAGGACGAACCACGCCATCAAATAAGTGTATGGAAGTTCCACCTTGGCAAGAGGAATTTGTTTCGAAGGTTTACCCTCCCCCTGAGTGAAGGCACAGACAATTTACCGAAGTCCACGATGAATGTTAGCCACCATCACCGGAAGGAGAGAGAGTTCCTTCTTGTGAGCGAAGAACCGCAGGTAAAGCACTTCTAATGGCAAAGGCCTCACCGACCGATATGGTAACAGAGGTCGCCAAAATTTTATTACCGATAAGCCACGATCCGCCGAGATATCGCCGAACTAAGTCACGCTTGAAGGCTTTTGAGGAAGCGATTAGAATCACAAACACAAGAATAAGATTCAACCAAGAGGTTTAGCACCGCGTCCAAGCTCAAAGCGAGCTTTCGGCCAGCGTCAAGCTCAAAGCGAGCTTTCAGCCGCGTCCAAGCTCAAAATGCGGAGCGTTCAGCAGCGTCAAGCTCTAAAGCGGAGCTCGGCCAGCGTCAAGCTCAAAGCGAGCTTTCGGCCAGCGTCAAGCTCAAAATGCGGAGGCGTTCAGCAGCGTCAAGCTCAAAATGCGGAGGCGTTCAGCAGCGTCAAGCTCTAAAGCGGAGCTCGGCCAGCGTCAAGCTCTAATATCGCGGAGCTCGGCCAGCGTCAAGCTCTAAAGCGGGGTGTTTAGCCAGCCCAAGTCAAAACGCTGAGCCTTTAGCCGCGGGCGTCATGATCTTGCTCGAGCGGATCTCAACCCTCGCTAGGGATGCGAGGTCATCTAAAAGCGGGTCTTCGCGTTTCTTCTCTGTAAACCACGATTTAAGCGGTTCCAAAACCGTTTTCCACGATTGAGGGCCACGAATCCTCATTCTAGGGGTCGCTACACCCTAAAATACCTATAAAGGGAGATTTTAGAGAGTCTAAGGCCTTTTCTTTTTGTGGCCGTGTTGCCATGTTGATTGCCTGCGGCGCTACCGTTGTTGCCGCCGCCGCCGCTGGGTTGAGTTGAACGCTTGTTCGCGAACCGCTGCTTGCTTGTTTCTTTCCCTTTGCCGCTGGGACAAAGTTACGCCGAGCTTCCGCCGCCGGCCGACTCTCGCTTTTTCTTTTGAGGAATCTCTGTTTCCACGAACCTTCAAGTCCTTCCATCGCTATCGATGGTGCGTACCCATTGCTTCAAGCATATCTATTGATAAGTTGCCGGGCAGGTTTGAGGATGAACTCCTTCATATGGATCCCGGCATATTGCCTTGTTCCCGATCGCTAACAAAGATGTCCACGCTTCCGCTCTTTCGCTCGCCGAAAGTAACGCCCGACGATACCTCGTATCGCCATCAAAGAAATGGTAAGGAAGCTAGACTCATGTCGCCCCAAATCGTGAATGCTCCCCGCTGAGACTGCAACATATTCGGCCGCCCACCAGCGGTGCTAACGAATGACCGAACCATCAAGGGTTCGCTGCCGTAAATAACTCCGGTGTGACTTGAAATAAATCGTGTTATGCGGAA
>CM022704.1:15463921-15513105 GCA_012295165.1 Asparagus setaceus | reverse complement strand
TGGGTATGAGAATTTATAGTGAATCTCAGGACAGGAATTATTTATTGTAGAGGTACATTCTTGGAACAAAGGCCCTCTAGTAATAAGAAATAAGTGTTCAAAGTTAGATTATTGAATTTGTTAGTTGAAGCTATTTTATTCATTAGTACTAGGGTCTATATATACAAGAGGGGTGGTCTCATTCTTCTACTCTATCCGATGTGGGACTAAACAAAAGGGGTCTATTCCTATCTAACATAAAGAAATAACTCTCAACATTCCTCCTCAAGATGGGAGAAAGATATCTATTAAGCCCATCTTGTCACATCCTCTAGCTAGGTCTACTGAGCTAAGTCATTTAGTCAAGCAGTCTGCAGCCTGATCCTTAGTTGGAACATGGCCTAACTCTAGTAGCCCATCGCTCAACCTTCTCTTTGATGAAGAATCATCAATCTCGATGTGCTTGGTTACGTCATCTTTGCCTGGATTGTTGGCAATCTTGATAGGTGACTTGTTGTCGCACCACAATCTAATCTTGGCCTTGATCTAGCTTTAGCTCCACCGGCATGCTTTTGACCACATCAACTCCATAACCCCGGCCATTGCTCGTACTCTGCCGGTGTTGATCTTGCCACCACAGTTGCTTCTTACTTTTCCGGAGACTAAGTTGCCTCCTACGAATATCACGGTACCACGAGGTAGACCTCCTATCATCTCCGCAGCTAGCCCAATCGAGTCACGGTAGCTCTCAATGTTCACATGGTCACTCCTCACGAATATCGACCCTTTGCGGGGCACCCTTTAGATGCCGGGATCGATATCTTGCATCCATATGACCATTCCTCGGATCATGCCATGAGGTGCGGAGCAACCTACCGTCTTGCGGCGACTGTCTCTGGGTATAGCGTCATGTGAGGATGCGGCGTCTCATCGAGGTTGGGTGGAAATCCGCGAAATCTTTAATTCTGGCGCCTTAGCATACGCTTTTGGGTCGCGACCTCTCAGCGGGCTTTTGGACCTCAATCCGCAAACCGGTTGGTGGATTCTCGGCGACTTCACCGTCGGCGGGGACTACTGACGTGCGAGTTGTCCGGATCTCTTCTTCAACAAGCGCGGAGTTATTGCTACCTTGATCAACTGAAGCGGACCTAGGCTGAAACGAACCCTTATCGAAAGGGGTGTGGTGTTGGCCGAATCTTTAATGGGCGCCGGGTGCATCGAGGAAAAAGCTCACGATGCGGGAGGCTGAGTTCGACTTATTACACTTCTTGGTCACCTGCTCCTGGGCATTGAGTAGCTTGAACCAACGCGCGTGCCGCAGCGTCGTGGGCGTTTTTGGATCCGCCCACGAGGGTGGGCGATCTCGCTGGCGGATCCATTCTTGCCGGCGGTTTAGAGGAGTTACCACCTATCTTGATCTTAAGGGCTGTTTTGCCCGGGACATCCGGATCCGGCGTATCGGACACCGTCCATGGATTCTAAGCGCTGCGTGTGCAAAAGTTGTCGGCAGTTGGCGGGGCTCTCTTTGAGAGAGTCACATGCCTTGGCGGACTTCTCCCTCATTGGTGGAGGAGAGGTCAGTCTGGCCTTTGGATGGCGGGGGAGTTATTGTCGTCATTGTTGTTGGCGAGGAAAGCGTCGCTTGGTCGGTGGCGCCTTGTGAGTCCTCCTACTTGCGGAGGAGCTTCAGCCATGCTGAGAGAAAAGGAGTTGGATGAGGCGGAGATGAGCCTCAAATTTCTCTGGTGGGTAGCCTTTACCTCTTCGATCAGGGATCGGAGTCCGTTAGGCTGGCGCCGCGATCTCGGATATGCAAGCCAGAATGCCTCCAGCATGGTGCTTGACTTGTTCTCGGGAAAAGTCACTATCTTTTCATTGGTGAAATCATTCTACCTTGATGGGATTACAAATGAGTTTGAATAAAATGCGCCTTTTTATAAGGCTTTTACAATGAAAAAATGATAAAATTACAACTTTCCTCCTTGTGAACAAGCGGGATCCGTTTATCGGATCCATGGGATTCTTTGCACGTCTTGGGGATGTATTCAGTGGACCACCGCGATCCTTCCCAATTGTTGATCGAGCGAGATGCGGATGGATCTAGATCTAAAAATCCCTCTTTTTCGTGGGAATTCTTAGATCGATCGGATCGAGATCTAAGCGAATCTGATTAATTAGCCAAGGAATTAATCAGCGTAGTGAGCGAGATCGACCAGCGAACTCGTTACTCTTCTTAGGATCAAGGCCAAGCGATCCAAAGGATGGTTTGTTGTTGTAGATGCGGATCTGCTTTGGATCTTGAATGTAAATCTCCCCGTGCAAGTCTAGATCTTGATCTCCTCTCCCTTGGAAATTCTCTAACCTAGGCACACAGAGTTGGTGGCTATCTCCTCTGTTTTTATCTCGCGACCCTCACGAAAATGAAACCCTAGCGTCACTTTTATAGAGTCTGCAAGGGATCTTGGTGGCGGGCAAAAGCCCATTGACCTTGGTGTCTCGCCGAGGCGAGACACCTCAGGTGTCCTTTCGAGGCGGAACCTCTGGAATAATCTCCTTCGGCGAGAACCTCACAGTCGGTTTTGAGCGGGCGTCGTCTTCTCTCTGGGTTTTAGAGCTTAATTTGAGGCTTCAAAGTTGGGTTTATTCCTTCACTCGCACTCATAGCATCAGTTCACCAAGTTCAGGAATCGGTGGCGCATTTCGAAGGAGAGCTCTTTTCAAAAATTTCAGTATTTGCCGGACCATAATGGGGCGCTGCCCCATACCCCAGCTAGGCTAAGCGGGACCGCCGAAAAGCTTCTGCTGGTAGGGTCTTGAGAAGCGTTTGCGTTCGTTCACTTGTTGTGTCGTCAGCGGTTTGCCATACTTCATCGGATGACTTATCGATTATTCTCATCATCACGAGCTCACGTTCGGGGACTTATAGGCAATTTTCAGCGCTTCGAGGGTGAGCCAGCGTTTTGCTTTGAAGAGATCAATACTTGTGATCTCTTTTCACAAGAGGTTGTCAACTTGTAATCCTTGTACTCTGGAGACATTAATACGATTCTCCTTTGTTGTCGTGAAAGTCGTCGACTTGTAACCTTCATTGATAGTATTTGGCGGATATTAGTGTCTTGATAATTTTTTCTGACCTGAGAACCCCTCAAAGTTTTGAAGGCGGTTATTTGGGGCTTTGGAATACTGGATATCTTTGTTTGACTCGAGAAGGTATTGCTCCCATTACGTCTTCAAAGTTGTGTTACGCTTTTATCCGCGCTAATCATTAAGTCTTGCATGGGTGAACTCCGGCTTTTGCTTTTTTAAATCACGGGGTAGTAGTGTCTTGAACTGCTCTGGCAGGTGATCCTGGCGTTTTGAGGTTGAAGCTTGCAATGGCCATGGCGTTCGTGTTTAAGCAGCGAGCGCGACCCTCGCATTTTGTGTTAAAAGCGGGGGTGGTCCTTGGCGTTTGATGAGTAGGATGAACCCACATTTCCAACTAAGTCTTTTAGACTTTTCTTTAAGGTGCCAAAGTATAGTGTTAACTTGGCATGCCTTTCATACTTGTTGTTTGAACAAGCTTTTTGGGACTTATCACTCTATTGTAAAGAGTTGATAAATTGGTTTTATCATCGAGGAGGTGGAATTTTTAACTTGATGATGATTTTTGAGGACTTATCGGCTCTATTGAAGAGAGTCGATAAGTTGATTTTATCAGAGGTGTGGAGTTAACTTGATAAAGTTGGGTATTTGTGGTTTGAACAAGATTTTGAGGACCTATCGCTCTATTGATGAGAGTCGATAAGTTTAGGTTTTGTCGGGGGACAAAATATGAAACCTGTGATTTGAACAAGGTTTAAGGCCTGTGATGTGAACAAGGCTTACGTGGCTTGTGGTGTGAACAAGGCTTTGGGCTTGTGGTGTGAACAAGGCTTTGGGCTTGTGGTGTCAAGGCTTTGGGCTTGTGGTGTGAACAAGGCTTTGGGCTTGTGGTGTTAACAAGGCTTTGGGCTTGTGGTTTGAACAAGGATTTGGGCTTGTGGTTTAAACAAGGATTTGGGCTTGTGGTTTAAACAAGGCTTTAGGCTTGTGTTGTAAACAAGGCTTGGGGACTTATCATCCTATTGAGGAGGATCGATAAGTTGTTTGTCGTGATTTAGTTATGATTTGAACAACTTTGAGGACTTATCGCTCTTATTGAAGAGTGTCGATAAGTTGATGTTAGAGGAGTTAGCCTGCGCGTGGCGTTGTGCTCACGATGTTGAATCTGAAGATTTTGTGCCTTTACGCAAGAGAAAGCCTAGCGTGCTAGGCGTTGACTTTAGGGTTATTGGCCAACCCCGATCATCAGGACTTGACCTTTACCGATTACCGTTTGAATCGGGCTAGCATCTGAATTATCTAAATCCGTTCATATGGCGTTGTGCTAAAAGAATAAAACTCTTTTAGGCTTAATGCTCGATGTTGAATCGTGAAGCCGTCTTTCTCACGGGAATAGACTACCCGCTGCATGTATTAGATGCGAGGCTTATGCTTAGGTTTGAGATAAAATTCCCCGTTTAAATTCGGTGTCTTCTTTGATCGGTAGAAGACTAAACCGACAGCGATGTGTTGGCGTTGACTTACCTACTTAGGATTAGGGATAAAATTCCCCTGCGTGTGGTGGATTGTGGTGTTATTAGAACAACCTTGAGGATTTATCGCTCTATTGAAAAGAGTCGATAAGTTGATTGTCGGAGGTGTTAGGTTAACATGACAAGGATACATTCGTCGAGCACTTTGAGGACTTATCGCCTATTGAAGAGAGTCGATAAGTTGATTGTCGAAAGAATTCGCCTTGCTAATACGAGACGAGCTAATCTTAACTTTGTGGGGATTAGTTGCGATCTTGAGCAACTTTGTGAGCTTATCATCCTATTGGAGAGGATTGATAAGTTGATTGTCGAGGTGTTAGGTTAACATGACAAGGATACATTGCGATCGGAGCAACTTTGAGGACTTATCGCTCTATTGAAGAGAGTCGATAAGTTGATTGTCAGAGGTGTTAGGTTAACATGACAAGGATACGTTGCGATTGGAGCAACTTTGTGGACTTATCATCCTATTGGAGAGGATTGATAAGTTGGTTGTCAGAGGTGTTAGGTTAACATGACAAGGATACATTGCGATCGAGCAACTTTGAGGACTTATCTATTGAAGAAGAGTCGATAAGTTGATTGTCGAGGTGTTAGGTTAACATGACAAGGATACGTTGCGATGGAGCAACTTTGTGGACTTATCATCCTATTGGAGAGGATTGATAAGTTGGTTGTCAGAGGTGCATTGTTAACCTGTCTGGATCATGTTACGATTTGAGCAACTTTGTAGACTTATCATCCTATTGGAGAGGATTGATAAGTTGGTTTTGGTAGTCTTTGCTGCGTTGAAGTGCTTACATTGTCAAAAGTGTTTTGTTAACTTGACAATATTTAGAATTTATTATTCTACTCGGAAAATAATAGATAATCAACCCCGAGTCTGTAATTATTCTAGGTTGATACTAGCAGAGTCTTGACCTCGCGATTTAGATGGGTCATCAATAGCGAGTCTTGGTCGTCTCCTCTTCTTGACTTCAATCCTAGCAATAATTGCTTTGTTAATACAGGAGACTAGTTGTTTCGGGAATGACATTTGCAACCCCATTCGAGCTAGGAGATTGGTTTGTAAATTGTGCCAGTGTCAATCGAGGCGGTATGTCATACACGTTGAGCATCGAAGAGCCATGCCGGAACCGTTCGGCGAAGACTTTGATAGGCTCTCCCTCCTTTTGCTTAATGGCAAGGAAGTGGCAGTGATCTCCGTGTCATCTTCAAAGAATCGTGGCGAGGAAGAGTCTCTCTAAATCTGCCCACTTCTGGATACATCCTGCAGGCAGTTTCATGAACCATTCAAAGGCAACCCCCTTGAGGGTGCCAATGAACAAACGAACTGCTATGACATCGTTTGCCATCACATTCTCAGTCTGTGACCTAAAATGGTAGATGTGTTGGTTCGGTGATCCGTGCGTTCAGCTTGTAGCGTCGGGATTTTAAATTTTGGAGGATAAGGAACCGTATCCCATTAAGGATACTGATCGACAACCCCTTATCTTGGAGCTTCGCACCTATTAGCCATGGCATTGAGGCGGGCTTCGAGTTCTAGCATTTTTGCCGATTGAGGACTTTGTTCGTTTTCGGCCTCTCTTCCTTCTTCAAATAAAGATTCTATGTGATGAGCTTCTTGATCAGAAGCTTCATTCACTTTCTTTTCGTTTGAGGATGGCCCTCCTCCGTGATGATTCGGTGAGGTGTAGAGCGAACATGTGAACAGGCCCTATCACTACAAGTTGGTTTATCATATCTCGAAGTTGATCGATGGACTCTTGTTGTGATCGCGGGGCTTCTTGCATCATAGCACGATGCTCTTGAGCCTCTTCTTGAAATCTTGACATTCTCCGTCGTGTAGGCGGCTCGATGCTCAAGAAAGAACTAGAGGATTGAGATTAGCGATGGTGAATGCTCATCATCGGACTCAATTCCTTTAGCCAACTTTTGGTAGTTGGGGGTATGACCCTGTTGGATCCAGTATGTCGGTAAACTCCGGTCAGTCATTCAAAGCCTCTTTCAAGCGGGGGACGATTTGCCTCGGCTCATTGGAGCTAGAGATTGTGATGCGCCTACTCGATCATATTAGAAGTGACTCCAAGGTATTGACCTCGAAGTCTCATTCTGTGAAAATGCCGTCGTTCGATTGGACCAAATAACATTTGTCAATCGTTCAAACACCGGCGGCTTGGCGCGCTATGGCGGCGCCGATATGCGATGATTTGGCACTTGGAGCGAAGATCGCGTTTGAGCACTGAGCGAGTCGCGGACCGCGTTTTGGATGAGGGCGAGGATCGCGTTACCCCTGGCGAGCGAGGTCGGGTTTGAACATTTGAGCGGGGTTGTGACGCGTTTTATAGTGGGGCCGAGGATCGCGTGTAACCTAGAGCAGCGAGTTTGGCGTTTGAGCAATTGAGCGGGGTTGTGACGCGTTTTGGCTAATGAAAGCGGGCCATTGAGGTTGCGTTGATGCGGCTTTGCGAGGCTCGTGTCCGGGCACATAGCGGGCTTGCGTTACGTAAAAAGCGAAGCTTCGGGATCGGCGTTTTGGCTCAAGCGAAGTTAGCGTTGGTTGGTCGATTGGCCATCTCCGGTGTTCTTTGGTGGCGGCTCCTTTTGCTGATTTGAGCCTTTGCGGCGACATCACCATCTTCTTGATTAGGTTAGCCGCGGCAGCGAAGGGACTTTGGTCTCCTTAGAGGCTTTGTGGATCTTCGCATAGCCTTGGGGCTAAGGGATCCGGAGGAGAGTGCCTCCTCGAACTTGGCTTGATCGAACTCTACGGTCGAGTTTCAACGATCGTCCCAATGAGCTTGGCGTCGGATTAGCCACCACTTCTTCATCGTGGCTTCGTCCCAGTAGTCGCCATCTTTTGTTCGCGAGGAAAATTTTGAGAAAATGTAAGATTGGGTCTATCCTATTTGAAGAATAATGAATACAATCTCTCGAATGCAATCTCTCTCTCTAACTGACTTAAATAAAAAGAAATTACAAATTCCTCGATCGGTTGTCCGATTTACAAAAGAGAGAAAGGTCAACGGAGACCCTTCCCTTTATTTAATCTGGGTTCTTCACGGTAGCGGTGGGAGCTTGAATCTTGTATCCCGTTGACGATCCGACCGTCTTGACTCGTGGGACGAGGTTGAAAAAAATAACTCGCAGGAGCAAGTTTATAACTCTGGCCGAGTTAAGAACTCTTTGGTAGAGTTGAGTTTAGAAAAGGATTAGTAATCCTTTTAGCCAAGAGTGGCGGAGAAGAACTTGCCGTGCAAGTTTGAAAACTATAATCGAGTTGAACTCTCTAGGAGAGTTGATTCCAGCAAAGGAGGTCTTCGGTAAAACCTCAATATCTCCAAATCCAACCAGTAGAAATCAATCTCCACCGTTCAGAATTAGGAACGACGAGTGGTGAGACTCCCCTCAAAGTTTCACTCCGATCAGACTACGGATGAAGGTCCGATCGTCACGCCGATCACAGCTACACAGAAGAAACCGTTCTCTGCACAATTGGCTTCGGTAAAACCTCAATATCTCCAAATCCAACCGGTAGAAATCAATCTCCACCATTCAGAATTAGGAACGATGAGTGTTGAGTCTGCCCTCCAAGTTTCACTCCGATCAGACCACGGATGAAGGTCCGATCGTCACGCCGATCACAGCTGCACAGAGGAAACTGGTTCTCTCCCCTTTGTTAGTTCTCCGGCCAAAAACCTTTCAACCTCCCATTTGGCTGTGAAAACCCCCCATTTATAGGGGTTAAAGGGGTGTAACCACCCCCTTAAAATGCTCCATAATGGAGGTTTAGTGGGGTGTAACCACCCCCCCTTAAATTACTCAAACGGTTGAGGAACCGTTCAACTCATGTTTGAATGAGTCAAAACGCGAAGTTCGCGTTCTAGAGCAAGCCTCGCGTCTACATTTAGTCGCGAGCGGGGATAGACCTCAGCGTCTACATTTTAACTAGGGCCGGGGTTGGAAGCTGCGTTTTGAGCTTTGAGCGGGCCATGTGCTCCGTTTTAGGCTTGAGCGGGCCATGTGCTCAGCGTTTTAGGCTTGAGCGGGCCATGTGCTCAGCGTTTTAGGCTTGAGCGGGCCATGTGCTCAGCGTTTTAGGCTTGAGCGGGCCATGTGCTCCGCATTTTGAATTGAAATCACGGGGATTAGTCCGTGTTTTGAATTGAAGCTTGGCGAAGTGAGCGCGTTTTGCTTTGAAGAGATCAATACTTGTGATCTCTTTTCACAAGGTTGTCAACTTGTAATCCTTGTACTCTGGAGACATTAGCCGATTCTCCTTTGTTGTCGTGAAAGTCGTCAGCTTGTAACCTTCATTGATAGTATTTCGCGGATATTGGGCGTCTTGATAATTTTTTTGACCCTCACGGTACTCTTCTTCAACCCGGATGCGAGGTAGGCGGCTAGGAGAGTCATCGGCTCAATCGGCTTCACTGCATGCCACAAGAATGTCTTGAATTTAGTCCCCGCGAGGAAACCACCCTCGGGGCTACTGATGGTATAAGAGTGAGCATTGGATTTCTTGATTAGCTCGTTAACCTCGGAAGGGGTGAACGGTGGTAGTCCTGGTGCCTCGGCGAATTGCTTTCAGTGCACGAACAAGTAAGTTCTTGACGCCCGAGACTCAATTGGGGCTTGGTCTTTTTGGGTAATAGCCCAGCCATCGACAAAGCAATATGATAATGGCAAGTAAGATCCCATAAGGTGTCATAGCGATCGGGCATGCGGTCCTTCAGCTGACTCAAGTCACGGTTCGAAGGAAAGTATTCCTAATATAACATCTTCCCCATGGGTAGACCAGAAACTCGGTGCATCTCATGAAGAGGTAACCCCAATTTCCCGTGCTTGGTCAGAAAAGTATTTGAATCCGGGTCATAGAGCTCCAACAACGCGAGGAAGTGATTGGTACTGACCGGCAACCCATACATGGTGGCACGAATCGCGGCGTAAAGACCACGGGCCTGTAACTCCTCACCCCATCAATCGAGAACGTAAGTCGTCATACGAGCCCAGCAGTGCTTGTTTGAAGAGTGAAGCCAACCAAAAGGTCTGTGACCGACTGCAGACATTTCTTACCCCAGCTTCGCGAGACGGTTCTGTAAAGTATAAGCGACAGTGAATAGCTCATCGTGGGGTGGTACGTCTAATCCCAACACACCAGGATGCAATTCGATAACACGTACCCTACTCGAGCCCGGGATCGCCTGGTGGGTAATATACCCACAATGGATGCTGTCACGCTCCTCTGTCAAATGCCACGATATTTCCGTGCCTGACACTTGCACCTTGCTTCGGCGATGATGAGGTATCTGGGGTAGGTACAAGTGCCCTCCATCATCCTTATGCAACCACCATTCGCTCACAATAAAGATTGCATCTGGGTCCTCAACAGAATCACCAAATAAGTAGTTCGTCTTCTTAAGAGGCTGGTTGGAACTAGTGTCTCTCACAAGTGGCGTCGGTGATCAGCGGTCGAAGCGGGCACTCCCTCACGTACCACGAATGGTCTCGCGCGTGCGAGGCGAGGTGACCAAGATGGGCGAAGGAACATCGGTAGCATAATGCTGGCCCATCCAGTCAACAGCGTAAGAGGAAGCTTCGGAGGATATTCAGCTGGCGAATAAATATTCATTAGATTCAGTTACATGGTCGAACTTCGTCTCGCCAAATCTACGAGATAGAGTCACCGCCTTATAACGGGTGAGACGATTCCAGCTGCATTATGCACTTATAAGGCAATGTATATCATCGCACAAAGAAAGTAACAATATACCACGCCCTCTGACTGCATGATACCGCCCCCTCAAGATAGGTGTTGACCAAGTAAAACTCATCTTTTAAGCGACGACCCTCACGAAGGAGAATCGCGGCTCTTCCCAATTGCCTCACAAAGGAGAACAAAGCGGGGATGCAATATGCTACATGCGAATTTTGAATGCACTAAGGAGTAGAAAAAGCTCACCAGAAAGTGATGGAGGCACACTCTTAGGTGGCGGGATAGGCTGGTGGCTCCTGGTAGCGTGATCTCCCGATGACATCTTGACACGCAAAAAGGGGCCGGGTCAAATTCGAAACATAAAGGAGAAATTATGAGCTTTGAACCAAAAATCCTAGGAGAATATAAGGGATTTCTTGGTCAAATTCTAGTTAAACCTACAAAGGGCATATGCGCCGACATCAGGTTCAAATTTTGCTCGAAAACCCCTCCTGATCAAACTTGGCCGTAAAATGACCAAAATACCCCTGGATCCAGGTTGAAATTTCGGCCATACAAGTCACTTTCAAGCTCAAAATTCTCATCCACCCAAATAGCCTTCAAATCCTAAGTTTTAGGCTGTTTTTGCACAAAACCCCCTGAATTTCAGCCTTTTTTGCACAAAACCTCCTGAATTTTAGCCACAATTTGCATATAACCCCCCCAAATTTTGGCCGAAACAAAAATTTAGGAATTCCCAGCGATCATTGGCATACCAACCCTTCAAACTACAGTCCAATTTTTGCATAAAAGCCCCTCAAATTTCAGCCCTCTTTCTCATGACCAAAATCCCTCAAATTTCATGCAATTTTACCCTCAAAAACCCCGATTTGAGGCGTGAAATCAAACCCTAATTTGTTGCATGCATACCCTCTTATTTGCATGATAAAATAAAGATCAAATATGCAAGAGTTATGGGGGTTTACCTGAAGCAAAAGTCCGAGGGCTTGAATCTGAAAGAACGTGCTCGAGGGACCTGAGAAGGCTTAAAAAGTATGTAAATTTGGAGGAATTCTTTAGGGTTTAAGGGAGACGAGGCGAGAAAAAAAAAGAAGAAAACAAGAGAGGGGGGAGTTCGGCCGGCCAAAACCCTAGAGAGGGGGGTCGGCCGAAATAAAAAAAAGAAAAGAAAAAATAATAATAAAGAAAAAAAAAGGGGGGGGGGGGTCTTATAAATAGGAGAAGAGGATTTTATTTGGCCCAAACCCAATAAGAGGAGGAGAGAAAGAAAAAGAAAGAAATAAATAACCCAATCCTAGGAGGAGGAGGAGAAAAAAAAGAGGAGATATTCTCTTTGGGGGTTTCCTAATTTGACTCCTCTTCCCCTTTCCTCTCCCACATCCACAAGGACCCCGAATTCCTATCTAATAGGATTGTCACCCATTTAACGGTTAATTTTCACCCGGCTCAAATTATGCGAGCCTCATATCTACTCCAAAAAGGTATACGAGTATAAACTATTTCCTATTTTTATCGGGGAGTTTCTGGAGAATATTTTTGTAAAATATTCTTAAGGATAACTCGACAACCCTCAATCTCCTCCCACTATGGTTATTTACTCCAAAAAAGCTATATGAGTATAAACTATTTCCTATTTTGTTTAGAAGTTCCTGGAAAATATTTTATATTTTAAGGATAACTCAACAACTCCAAAAAAGGAATATGAGTATAAACTATTCCTTATTTTTGTCGGGAAGTTTCTAAAGAATATTTTTATAAAATATTCTTAAGGATAACTCGACAACCCTCAAACCTCCTCCCATGGTGGTTATTTACTCTAAAAAGATATATGAGTATAAACTATTTCCTATTTTGTCGAGGAGTTCCTGGAGAATATTTTATATTCTTAAGGATAACTTGACAACCCCCAATTTACACCCGTTGTGTTCAATTTTATGACGACGGACAACGCGTCACAGTGAAAAATCACCGATTGGAGTTTAAGAAAAAATTTCTGACGCCGGTCAACGCGTCGCAATAGAGAATTCACCGATTAAGAGATGAATCCTAGAAAAATTCCTCCCGCTATGGCAAGCGACGCAATGAAGAATTCGTCAGTTCAGGGTTAAGCCTCACGAAATTGGATGGTTAGTTCGACGACAACTCACCAACGCGAGCTAAAATAAGAAAATTCATTCATCAATTTTTGATTCAAGACTTCAACAGTGGTTAGACAATAAATGCAGCACCGTGATACTTTCAGTCATCCTACAAAGCACTGGATAGTCTGAGAGAATTAGAGAAGTCAAGATTCGAAGCCATTTCCAGGTCCTATTATACCGACTGAAGGTTGGGGACTATTATATCCAAAGAATTTCAGCTTCTTCTATAAAAGAGCGAGACCGAAACACTTTGGAGGGGGTATTTGTAGGCGTTAAAAATTGCCTAAGTCCCCGACATAACTTGTGATGACGAGTTGACGATTGACGAGCCATCCGACGACGTAACAACAAACGGTTGATGATGTGATGACGAGTGACTGCGACGCAAGCACATAAACCGAGTCGATGAAACGCATAAAGTGAGTCGACGAGGCGTCCAAGTCGACAAAGTGAGTCGATGGAACGCATGAAGCGGCAAATCGCGTGCGAGCGATGGAATAAATCTAACGGTGAAGCCTCGAATCAGACCGAACTCACAAAACCGGTCGTAACTAAGTGAATCAACCCCCGGGCTCGAAGAAAAGAACGAGAAAGCCAAAGGTGTCCCTTGGCCAGCCGGACACCAGGTCGAGGGTGTTCTGCGTCTCACGAACACCAGGTGTCTCGCCAAAGCCGGAGACACCCTAGGGTGTCTCGGTGGGCCTTTTTGCATAGGTTCAATTCGTACCCGCATTGAAATCCTATAAATATGAGGTGAGTGTCTCATTTGCAGGGGGCTAAAAATTTTTGAGAAGCCGAAGCTCTGCCAAATTGCCTTCTCACCTCAGATCTAAACTCGGGAGCGACGACCAATCTTCTTCAACACCAGATCCAGATCTCGGCGAACTCTACAGGATTATTATCCTCCTTCGTGAGATAATCCCCTCAAAAAGGTTCGAGAGATCGGATCTCAGATCTACACACGTTTCCTCCGGATCAAAACCTCATTTTTTGATCCCGAGAAGAGCCTTGATCTCGCTTGGTCGATTTCATTCGCTTTGGGCTATTATTTCCTTCGTGAAATAACCCCTTTTTACCGTGTAGATCTTTCTTCGGATCACCATCACGTGGCAGTCCACGGACGGAACAGAGTCCCCGGCACAGGCAAAGACACCCACGCAAGCGAGGATCCGATAAACGGATCCCGCGTTTATTTAGGGAGATAAAATTATAATCTTTTACTCTTTTCATTGTAATTAGCCTTATAAAAGGCGATTTTTATCGAATTCATTTGTAATCCCATAAAGGTAAAATGAGTTCAGCAATGAAGAAGATCCCAACTTTCCCCGCGAACAAAGGTCAATCAACAATTTTTAAAATAAAAAGAAAATAAAACTATTTATAAAAACCCTAAATTCACAAAAAAGAATAGAAAGAAGAAATTACCTTATTAGTGAAGGACAGCTGTTGTAGAGAGAGAAAGAGAGAAGAGGAACCTGGGTTGTTTTTTTTCATTATTAGTGATGCACAGTTGTTTTTTACAGCTCTTTTGAATTTCAAATTCCTTACAAAAAACAAATAAATGAAACAAAGAAAGCAAATTTCAACTTACGTTCAAATAAATACACATTACGAAATTAGTATAATTTACTAATTTAAGTAAGGGCGCGTTTAGCAACCGGAGCATTTTTGGCATTTCCTTTTTTTTCAAAAAAATGAAATGTGTTTGGCAAATGTGGTTTTTTTTTGGGCTGACACATCAAAAAGCCCAAAAGTAAATGGTTTTCTCAAAACACCAAAGTTTCTATGAGTCTTTTTTTTACCCAAGCCGATCCCCTTTCTCCCCCCAACACTAGCAGCTCAAAAATCACCTCCAACTCGCCGCTGCTGCCTCCGAGTCGCCGCCACCTCCGACTCTGATCAAGGTATCTTCTCACATGCTTTCTTCTTCCTCTCACTCCCTTCTCAACTTTGCACTAGTTTATTGCTATAATCCATATATTTTCATTTGATTTTTTCCCTAATTTGTGTTAATTTTACTTTTGCCCTAATTTGTGTCAATTTCATCTTTGCCCTAATTTTATTTCTTCCCTCACTTCCTGCTCTATTCTCTAGTTTACTTCTGCAATTTTTTAAATTTTATCCTAAAATTTTAATTTAATCATTTATGATAATAATTCTTATTTTTATTAAACCATATACTAGGATAAAAAACATTATCATCATCATGATCATAATTATCATATAGGACAAATTTTCATTTTAAACCTTTTTATAAATTTATTTGTAAAAGCGACCTATTCAGTTATTTGCCATTTTCAACCCGGTTTGACAACACAGGCTGGCTAAGATTAACAAATAAAGTTCGAAAACTTCATGGAATTTAAAATCTCGTGAAGTTTAGTGACTAATTATAATCCCTAAGTAGCTAGGCTAAACAAGCCCAAAGTTCATGGGATTTGAAATTCGTGAAAATTAGAGCAACTTCACGGGATTTCAAATTCGTGAAGATTGGCCACAACTTCACGATGAATGCCGAGGGGCTACCGGAGAGTTGAATTGAGTTCGCTGTCAAAATTCCTGCAACTTCACGGGATTTAAAATCCCGTGAAACTCTAGACCCCACTCCTAACCCATGATATAATTCTCTCTCACCCGCTTGCTCTCTCTCTCTCTCTCTACATATATATATATATATATATATATATATATATATATATATATATATATATATATCTCACCCGTGTTCTCTCACTCTCTCACCATTCCCAAACCCATTCCCCTAACCCTAGAATCCCTCCACCGCCGCTACCTCCACCACTGTTGACTTGAGTGGGCCATTGCCGCCCTCATTACACACACACACTCTCTCTCATGCTCTCTCTCTCCTCAGTTTTCTTGGGAGTTCACATTTAGGGCTTCATCAAAATTTTGGTAAAATTTTAGACTTTTTATTTCTTATCCCAAATTTTTACTTATTCTCACTATTTTATCATAATAACTTGTTTTAATTTATATTTTAGAATAATTTTAATTTATTTTTGACTTTTGTGAAGGAAACATAAAGAAATTTGTATATGAAATTAGATGGGAAATTAGGAAAAATTGCAAATATTAGTGTATTATTTTCAATTTTAAAAGTGAATATTATTTAAATTATTTAAATTAGGGAATTGTAAAAATTAGGAAGTGAAAATTAAGGAATTGTAAAAATTAGGAAATGAAAATTAAGGTTTGACTTATGGTAAAAATCATGGATTGGTAAATTAGGGAATTGTAATACTATTTGATATTAGAATTTTTATTTCTCAAAGGAAACGATGAACGATCGAATTGTAATCCTTTGTTCGTATGATGGGAAGATTAACTATCTCGAGAATAATATGTCCGTATATGAAGGAGGTGTGACGAAACCGTTGTTTATATCCAAATCATGTACTTTCGATGGATTAGTTAATGACTTACACAAACTTACATTAACCAATCCACATGAGTACCACCTCAATGTGATTTGCAATTATCCCATTTCGGGGAACAGAACAAGCGGCATTCAAATCTCAAGTGACTACGATATGAGTCTCATTGGAATATTGAATGATGAGAAGCGTTCGGTGGAATTATTTATTAAAAATATCATAGAAATTTGGGGAAAATGGTGAGTCAGGACGGAGTCTACTCTCGCATGTTGGATGATCTTAAAGTTGACTCGACCGGTTTTTTGTCTCCACAATGGGATATGGGATGGACATAGTCACAGGACTTTAGCGGTCCTTCACTTGTGAGAACTTCAAATGCCTTCGATCATAACACTCCCGATCAAGATATAAGACCTTCCACATGAGTGATCATATAAGATGAGAATGCAAATGTTGAATCCGAGGATGATGACGAAGAGGATGGCTTACAAATTAATAGCATGATGTGTGTGATAGATCGTTATGAAGGGGACAACCAATTAATTGACTGATGCTAGTCTAACAATGAGTACGTGTATTAGAAGATCCGCCGCCTGATGAACATCATGGAGATGGATGGATTGATGGCTCCACAATGGAAAATATTCCCATTGGTCCAAATTTAAATGATGATACACAAGGCGACGACTTACTCATTCAAAAAGGGCGATCTATTTGAAAGCATGGAGAAATTGATTCATGCGCTTCGTTTCAATTTGTGTTCTAAAAGATTTTAATTAATGTGTAGGCCTTAGCAAATATCAACATAGTGGACCATTCCCAAAGTCATTCGGGCTGGGAGATAGAAGATCAGCGAGTACTACAGTTGATAGATCAGGCCGGTTTTTTAGAGTGTTCATCTGTGAGATGGATTAGGCTTGACTGGGCCCTTATCAGTGCTCTGATTGAGAGATGGAGGCCAGAGACCAACACCTTTCATATGCATATAGGGGAGTGTACTATTACACTTCAGGATGTAGCCGTTATACTTGGGCTCCGAATTGATGGGCCTATTGTTACGGTCACGGATGACCATAATTGGGCCGAAGTATGTGAGAGGCTTCTTGGGCAAGTTCTCTAATTGAGGAGTGGTGCTAGCTATTGTGGCTTTGTTCGACACTTATGGGAGATATACTCGTTGACGCCACGGATGACGATTCAGTATTATGCTCGTGCTTACATATTGCACATGATAAGTGTATGTTTTTTCCTAATGTGAGCAAGAATCGTGTACATGCACGATGGCTGACACTACTTGAGAATTTTGAACTGTGAGGCGCCCTATCATGGGGTAGTGTGGTTTTGGCATACCTTTATAAAGAACTCAGCAGGGTCTCCTTGTTGCAGAATAAAGATTTCAAGAGGCGCATAACATTGCTACAGGTTTGGTCATGGGAACACTTTCATATTGGACGATTGTGCAATAATAAAATAATAATTTGAGATATTTGTGTTATTATTATTCTGCTTATACATGATGACTAAATTTTTTCATTTTGATATTTTTTTTGAATGATTATAAATTGAATAGCCCTAACTATTGGATTGGAAAAGAAATCTGTTTAATTTTTTAATGCAGAAAATTTAGCCTATGATTGTCTAAGGTGACATACCCGCTAAACCATATGTAACGGATGATAAAGATCATCAGTCATAATTCGCTTAAAGATAATAATGATACGATGGTGTTCATAAGATGAACACACACATATATTTTCATAAGATGTTTTGATATATATTGATAAATTAGATTTGTTAAAAGTTAAGATCAAAATCAAACGTTGATGTGATATTTACTTCCCAATGCCCACCCTTCGCTTAATTCAACTATCACTTTATTAGAACTAAATAATTTGTTAAAGAAGAAAAGGGAAAAGAATATTATGAAGGTGTTAAAACCATAATGATGGTTATCAAATTGGATTGTCAAGTATTAAGAAAAGAAAGTTTTCTAAAGAGAGAAATCTAAAACGCAAAATAGCGGAATTTAAATAATGAAAGTGATTATAAAAAGAAATTTGTAAATGTTACATTACGTCACTTAAGAAGAAAATATCTTTTGAAGATATTTCACCCCATTGGTTAATAAAGACTGCGATGTGAATGATTCTTTATATATGATGTATTGATTTTAGTTTATCTTTATATACTTACAAATTGTTGTAAGAGTTCAAGAAAAGATTAACTTTGACGATAGAAATAAAAGTTCTAGTTTCAAGATTGTAAATAAGAAATTTATTTCGGTTTTGAGTAAAGGGCATGAAATGAAACTTAAAGATTGTCTTCATATTTTTAAAGTAAGAAGAAATTTGATTGCTTTCTAAACTTTATTATAGTGATTTTCTATTTTATTATAAAATAGAACTTCTATTAAAGTTTTAGAAATTGCTTTGTTGTCAACTATGAAATTAAAACCGTTTATATTTCATAATTATCACCCTTAACTCTCATGTAATGTTATTGGAATTAATAAATCTCTTAAATATAGATTGGATCAAGGTAATCCAACTTATCTTTGGCACAATGTTAGATCGTGTTAATGTTGATAAGATCAACAAGTTGATAAATGATAGTCCTTTGAATTTTCTAAAATTAGAATATTTCTCAACTTGTGAATATTGTCTAAGAAACAAGATGACCAAACTATTTTTCTAGAATGGTGCTAAAGCTCTACATACTCTTGACTTTATATATTCAGATGTATATGATCCTTTAAATGTTAAAGCAATAGTTAAATATTCTTATGGAATTCATATATGATGCATTTATATATTGATATATTTATGTGATTGCATCATAAATTAGAGTGTTCTTGAATAGTTCAAAGAATATAAACTGAAGTTAAAGAGGAACTTCGATAAAAGTATTAAAGTCATCCGATTTGATCGAGGTGCCAAGTTTCTATTCTTAGGAGTTTGAGAGATTTATAAACAAAATAGAATTGTTAGTACTTGACACCTACTAATTCACCACTCTTAACAATTTGTCCGAAAGAAGGAACTAAACCTTATTCGATATGGTTGTATTTATGCTTAGGCATTTAGTTGTTCCTATTTTCCTATGGGTTATGCATTGGAGATTGAAAATTATTTATTATGTAGAATTCCTATCAAATCTTTTTCTTCCACTCCATATTAGATGTGGATATGAAGAAAAATTAAGTGTCTGACGCTTGGAGATTTGGAGTTGTCACATTCTTGTTAGAGAATAAAATATGGGCAAATTAGAATCTAAGATAAATAACGACCCTCTTGGTAGGTTAGCCTAAAGAAAGTGCTAGGTATTATATTGATAATCCTAGTATAGTTTTCGACAATAATTGTTATTAGAAATGTATTCTTTTATAAAATCAAATTTGTTGATCAAGGATCTATATAACTCTAGAAGAAAAGTTATTTTCTTCATGGGAGGGTTATTTAATCCAGTGGGAGAAACTTCAAATGAATTGAAAATTCTATATATTTAGTGGGAGTGTTAAGTAATAAAGTAAATGGCTATTTACTTACTAAATTTATTGTTGAATACATTGATTACAATTAGAAGATCAAATAGGATTTTCATCCACTTATATAGTACAAGAACATTGTTAAAACATATTTGATGGAAAGTAACAAGGAGAATAAAATCCTAAAACTTACACAAAAGTCATATTGGACATGATTTCATGTAAGTGAGTTGATGTCATATTTGATGACAAACGGTTATTAATTTTGGAGAAATATTTTCTCTAATTGTAATATTATACTTCATAAGAATCCATTTAGTCATTTCAAAGATGTTATGAATATAAGATATTGATAAATGGATTTCAAAATAACCTTCTTGGATGGATATCTTAAAGAAGATATTTATATAGAGAGATTAAGAATCAAGTATGTAAAATTCAAGAATATAAGATTGATTAATTGAATCAATCAAGTTATGAATTTAATCAAGCTATAGATAATTGAAACCTTCATTTTGATGAAATGATTAAGGAAATTGATTTTGATCAAATCCTTAAAAGTAATCTTGTGTGTATAAGAAACAATAAAATAATTCCATTATATTCCTAGCGTTGCATGTTGATGACATATTACTCATTAAGAATTATATTTTAATGTAATGATTAAAAGTATGGTTTTCGACAAGTATGGATTCCTCCTCTTGTAACTTCTTGGTTTCAAACGATGGAAATGAGGTACTTCTTTCCTTTGTAGTTATACAACACTATGAAATTTTAGAGCAATCCTTAAATTAGAACTAGGTATTTCTTTATCCAATTGATCCCGGGGTAGTCAAGGAATGATTTATTCAAGATTATTTAAGATTCATGACTTTCTGATGTAGAACACATTGCGGATACCTTCATGGAGAAACGAGATCGTAACAAGCCCAAACGCGGACCCGGTCGAGGAAAATAGGTTGCAACGAAGAACGAGTCGTAACTTTCAATCCGTAAGTCGGATTTGGACGATTTTTTTTATAAAATCGCGTATTTTTTCGAGACGGAGCCAACCAAACCTACCTATGTTCAGTTTTCTCACCATTCATTTCATCAAATTCCTTCCGGATTGAGAGATATCAGCGTTTTCGTCGATTTTTTACTATTTTTAGTAATATTTTAGGAGTCTGTTTGGATTAGGAAGCAAATCCGGTTTGATTTTAAATTTGACCGATTTACGTCCCTAATCGTAGGGAGTCTTTTGAGGATAGTTTTTTTATTTCTATTTTTGGCAAAGTTCGGGTCAATTAGAGTTCTTATTTCTATTTTTAGTAGGAGTTCGAGTCATTGTAGGATTCTTATTTGTAATCTATTTAAACAGAGTCTTGTAAGCCCTAGAGGCATATCTTTTCATCAATAAAATTTCATTTATTATATTTTCTTCATGGATTCGAAGCTCTTCGTGGATTCGAGATCAACCCTGTGGATTCGAGATTTCAACTTCCGCTGTGTCAATTGGTATCGAGACTTGTTCCTCCGATCGATGGCGGTGATGAAACCCTATTTCTAACCGAGTTCGATGAGTTGAAGACCGATGTTTTCGATTAAGACTATCGTAGATCGACTTGCGCCGACCGGAGCGCCCGAACACCTGGAGTTCAAAATCGCGTTGATGGTCGCCAACGACGTGATTCGACTCCACAAGATGAATTTCACAGCGACAGCGATTACTATGAAGCCCCACGCTATGGTTATGATCGCAGAGACCGCCGTCGACGGGACAATTATGATGCTGGAGGATTCAAGATGAAGATGGATCTGCCATCTTTCAACGGGCAACTTCATATTGAAGAATTTCTTGACTGGATTACAGAAGTGGAGAGATTTTTCGAGTATATGGAGATCCCAGATGAACGGAAGGTTAAGTTGGTGGCCTACCGACTTAAGGGTGGAGCATCTGCTTAGTAGGAATCAGTATGCATGAATCGATCTCGCCAAGGAAAGCTGAAGGTCGATAGGTGGGAGAAGATGAAGAAGTTGCTGAAAGCCCATTTCCTACCTGGTGACTATGAACAAGTCTTGTTCGGACAATATCAGAATTGCAAACAAGGTGGAAGAATAGTTGATGAGTACACGCAGGAGTTTTATCGGTTGTCCTCCCGCAATAATTTAAATGAGAACGAGTCACAATAGATGTCTCGTTACACTGGGGGATTGAGGTTAGCAATTCAGGATCGTGTGTCTTTGCAGCAGACATATACTTTGGCAGACATAGTTAGCCTAGCCCAAAAGGTAGAGCGGCAACTTGGACGAAATAATAAAGTCGGGCGGCTGTTTCGCCGAAGTTTCAATCGTGACGGGAATAAACAGTCTCAAACCGCTCCTACTCAAGATTCTACAGCTGAGAAGAGTATAAGGCCAACGTCAACAGCAGCAAAGAAGACTACACCACCGAACCCATATGCTAAACCCGATCCAATCAAGTGCTATAGATGCGGTGAACCTGGTCATCGATCCAATCAGTGCCCTAAACGAGGTGTTGTGCATATGGTGGATCATGAAGAGGAGGATGCAGATGAAGACGACGCTGAAGACTATGACCGTGAAGGGTGAGTGCTGATGATGGGAATCAACTCTCATGCGTTGTGCGGCGATTATTATTGGCTCCAAAGACAGAAGAACCACCCCAGAGGCATAATATCTTTCGCACGAGGTGCACGGTAAAACATAGGACTTGTGATGTTATCATTGATAGTGGCAATAGTGAGAATATTGTCTCTCGGCGTATGGTGGAGAAATTAGGACTGAAAATAGAGAAACATCCTGCTCCTTACAAGATCGGCTGGATTCGCAAGGGTAATGATGTACAAGTCGATGAGGTGTGTCGGGTGTCTTTTTCCATTGGCCGTAATTATGTTGATGATGTTATATGCGATATAGTTGAGATGGACGCTTGTCATATGCTGCTAGACAGGCCATGGCAGTTTGATGTTGATGCCACGCACAGGGGGAAGGACAATGTTTATATCTTTAAGAAGGATGGTTGCCGAGTTGTACTTTTGCCTCTCATCAGGGGTCAATCAAAGCATGTTGTTGAAAAGAAGGCGTTTTGGTTAACAATGAAGATTTCATGAAAGATGTGAAACAGTCTGATGAGATTTATGCTCTTGTTATTTCAGAAAAAGAGGATTCTTCCTCCACCGAAATTCCACCTGAAGTTCAGACCCTTTTGCAATAATTTGATGCAGTTATGCCTGATGAGCTTCCTTCTGAATTACCAATGCTTCGAGACGTCCAACATCAGATCGATTTCATCCCTGGATCATGCTTACCAAACCTGCCACACTATCGACTGAGCCCGAAGGAAGGAGAGATCTTACAAAAACAAGTGGACGAACTCATACGTAAGGGCCTTATCCGAAGCTAGCATGAGTCCGTGGTGCCGCAAGTTACTTGTCCCAAAGAAGAACGGAGAGTGGCGCATGTGTGTGGATAGTAGAGCTATCAATAAGATTACCGTGAAGTATCGATTTCCTATCCCTCGCCTAGATGACATGCTGGATATGTTATCTGGATCAAAAGTATTCTCCAAACTTGATCTCAGGAGTGGCTATCATCAGATTCGGATTAGGGAAGGAGATGAGTGGAAGACTGCCTTCAAGACAAAAGAAGGCCTGTATGAATGGTTGGTCATGCCTTTTGGCCTTTCCAATGCTCCTAGCACTTTCATGCGGTTGATGAATCAGGTATTAAAGCCCTTTATCGGTAAGTTCATTGTAGTTTATTTCAATGATATCCTGATTTATAGCCAGACTGAGTCCGTGCACCTGGACCACTTGAGAGAGGTACTAACAGTTTTGCAGGAGAACAAGTTGTACATCAATCTGAAGAAGTGCAACTTTATGACTAGTAGCCTATTGTTCTTGGGCTTTGTCGTCAGTGCAAAGGGCATCCATGTTAATGAAGAGAAGGTGCGTGCTATTCGAGATTGGCCTACGCCGAAGACCGTCAGCGAAGTTCGTAGTTTTCATGGCCTAGCCACTTTCTACATGAGATTTGTTAAAAAATTCAGCAGCATTGTGGCACCTATTACTAAGTGCATGAAGAAAGACAAGTTTAATTGGGGAGAAGATGAGGACCGTAGCTTTGCATTGATCAAGGAGAAATTATCCACCGCACCAGTACTTGCCCTTCCAGATTTTCAAAAGGTGTTTGAAGTTGATTGTGATGCGTCCATCGTAGGAATTGGCAGTGTCCTATCTCAAGAAGGGCGTCCAGTTACTTTCTATAGTGAGAAACTCAGCGAAGCTCCACAAAAGTGGACTACGTATGAACTGGAGTTGTATGCCATAGTTCAATCTTTGAAGCATTGGGAGCACTATTTAATCTCGCGGGAGTTTCTACTTAACACTGACCATCAGGCTTTGAAGTCCATCAATAGTCAGACTACCATCAACCGTATGCATGCTCGTTGGATAGCTTATCTGTAGCATTTCACCTTTGTTTTGAAGCACAAGTCCGGCAAAAAACAAAGTTGCCGTCTGCGAGTCCGGAGCTGATTTGTTGGTGACTTTGCAGCGTAAGGATCGGATTTGAATACTTGAAGGAGCTGTATGCAGAAGATGAAGACTTTAAGGAGGTTTGGAACGACTGCCAACAAAATCAATCAGTCAGAGGTTTTCATATCCAGTATGGCTATTTATTTCATGGAGATCATTTGTGCATACCCCAGAGTTCATTGAGAGAGCAGATTATACGAGACCTTCATGCTGGCGGACTAGGAGGACACTTGGGGTGTGATAAGATAATTGCTTCCATTGAAGAGCGATATTATTAGCCTTAACTGAAGAAGGGGACAGAAAAATATGTGCGGCGTTGTCCAGTTTGTCAAGTTGCTAAGGGACAGTCTCAAAATACAGGATTGTATACACCCTTACCTGTTCCTGATGCGCCCTGGCATGATATTTCGATAGATTTTGTGTTGGGACTCCCTCGAACCCAACGAGGCATGGATTCTGTTTTTGTTGTTGTTGACAGGTTTTCAAAGATGTCACACTTTATTCTTTGTAAAAAGACTGCAGATGCTAGCAACATTGCCAATCTTTTCTTTCGGGAGATAGTTCGCCTTCATGGAGTGCCAAAATTCATCACATCTGATCGTGATTCTAAGTTCTTATCCTACTTTTGGAAGACTTTGTGGCAGCGATTCAATACTTCACTTAAATTCAATACTGCCTACCACACTCAAACGGACGGACAAACTGAAGTGGTCAATCGTACTCTCGGTGACCTTCTTAGATCCATCTCTGGTGATCGTCCGAAGCAGTGGGATCTTGCTCTAGCACATGCTGAATTTGTTTATAACTTTATGGAGAGTCGAACCACGGGCAAGGCTCCCTTTGTGATTGTGTATGGAAGGCTTCCGAACCATTATCTTGATCTAGCCCCATTACCTAAGCTTCTAGGACAGAGTATTGCTGCAGATCATATGGTTGAAAAGATACGTGCTATCCAGCAAGAAGTAAAAGAGAAGATAGAGAAGTCTAATGCTAAATATAAGGCGGATGCTGATCAGCACAGGAGGAAGAAGGTGTTTGAGGAGGGAGACATAGTGATGGTATTTCTGCGAAAGGAGCATTTTCCAGTGGGCACCTACAACAAGCTGAAGAATAAAAAGTATGGTCCGTGTAAAATACTAAAGAAGATTAATGACAATACTTATGTCGTTGACCTTCCTGCAGGTTTGGGGATTTCTCCTAGTTTCAATGTTGTAGATTTGTTTGAGTATTATCCGCCAGAAGGAATAACTCTTCATGCGAGTATAAGCTCGGGGTCGAGCTCTTTTCAAGCAGGGGAGACTGATATAGAATACATTGTGGATACCTTCATGGAGAAACGGGATCGTAACAAGCCCAAACGCGGACCCGGTCGAGGAAAATAGGTTGCAACGAAGAACGAGTCGTAACTTTCAATCCGTAAGTCGGATTTAGACGATTTTTTTTTAAAATCACATATTTTTTCGAGATGGAGCCAACCAAACCTATCTACGTTTAGTTTGCTCACCATTTATTTCATCAAATTCCTTCTGGAGTGAGAGATATCAGCGTTTTCGTTGATTTTTTACTATTTTTAGTAATGTTTTAGGAGTCTGTTTGGATTAGGAAGCAAATCCGGTTTGATTTTAAATTTGACCGATTTACTTCCCTAATCGTAGGGAGTCTTTTGAGGATAGTTTTCTTATTTCTATTTTTGGTAAAGTTCGGGTCAATTAGAGTTCTTATTTTTATTTTTAGTAGGAGTTCGAGTCATTGTAGAATTCTTATTTGTTTTCTATTTAAACAGAGTATTGTAAGCCTTAGAGGCATATCTTTTCATCAATAAAATTTCGTTTATTATATTTTCTTCGTGGATTCGAAGCTCTTCGTGGATTCGGAGATCAACCCTCGGTGGATTCCGAGATTTCAACTTCCGCGCTGCGTCACTTTCCTATATTATTTCCAACTTATCATTATGTAAAAGATTTTCTTGTGATATGGGAACATCTGAGATCAAGAAATGCTCGGGGGTTCCTCTATTCAATCCTTTTCCTTCTTCTTGCTGCTGGATATCTCGTTCAGTATCCATCTTCTTTTTGTTTCAGAGCCTCTAGTGAGTTCTGAGACGAGTTAGAAAAGATTAAATCTTTGATGATTCCATCATACATGATTGAGTTGCAAAACTTCGGATAGGTATCCTACATCGAACTGAATTCTTTCGGTTAACGAATCTCTTTCTAGTTGCTCGGAACAATTAGGGATTCTCTGGAAGAAATACGGGGTGGTGGCAACATGCTATTGAGTGGTGGTCCCGCTTATGGGGTCAAATCAATACGTTCTAAGAAGAAATATTTGAATATTAATCTCATCGATCTCATAAGTATCATACTAAATCCCATCAATCGAATCACTTTTTGAGAAATCTGAGACATCTAAGTCGTACAAGTAAAGAGATCTATTTGTTGATAAGAAAAAAAAATAGCGGTGATTGGATTGATCATAAAATCGAATCACGGGTGTGGCGGTGATTCGATTGATGATGAAGAAAGAGAATTCTTGGTTCGGTTCTCCACCTTAATGACAAAAAGAATTGATCAAATTCTATTGAGTCGACTCATAGTGATCCTTTATCAAAGAATGACTCGGTTATCAAATGATTGAACAACCGGATCAATTTACTTACGATACTTAGTTGACATTGAGAAAAAGTATCTAATGAATTATGAGTTCAATAGATCTGTTTAGCGAGAAAGACGGATATTCCTTGCTCATTATCGGACAATCACTTATTCACAAACCTCGTGTGGGGCTAATAGTTTTCATTTCCCATCTCATGGAAGACCCTTTTCCCCGCTTAGCCCTATCCCTTCTAGGGGTATTTTAGTGATAGGTTCTATAGGAACTGGCGATCTGTTTGGTCAAATACCTAGCGACAAACTCCTATGTTCCTTTCATTACGGTATTCCGAACAAGTTCCCGGATGACAAGCCTAAAGGTTATCTTATTGATGATATTGATGATAGTGACTATATCCATATTGATGATAGTGGCGATATTGATGATGACCTTGATATGGAGCTGCTAACTATGACGAATGTGCTAAATATTTATGTGACGCCGAAAATAGACCGATTTGATATCACCCTTCAATTCTAATTAGCAAAAGCAATGTCTCCTTGCATAATATGGATTCCAAACATTCATGATCTGTATGTGAATGAGTCGAATTACTTATCCCTCAGTCTATTAGAGAAATATCTCTCCAGGGATTGTGAAAGATGTTCCACTAGAAATATTCTTGTTATTGCTTCGACTAATATTCCCCAAAAAGTGGATCCCACTCTAATAGCTCCGAATAAATTAAATACATGCATTAAGATACGAAGGCGTCTTTTTCCACAACAACGAAAGCACTTTTTCATTCTTTCATATACTAGGGGATTTCACTTGGAAAAGAAATGTTCCATACTAACGGATTCGGGTCCATAACCATGGGTTCCAATGCATGAGATCTTGTAGCACTTATCAATGAGGCCCTATCAATTAGTATTACACATAAGAAATCAATTATAGAAACTAATACAATTAGATTAGCTCTTCGTAGACAAACTTGGGATTTGCGATCCCAGGTAAGATCGGTTCAGGATCATGGGATCCTTTTCTATTAGATAGGAAGGGCTGTTGCACAAAATGTACTTCTAAGTAATTGCCCTATAGATCCTATATCTATCTATATGAAGAAAAAATCATGTAAGGAAGGAGATTCTTATTTGTACAAATGGTACTTCGAACTTGGAATGAGCATTAAGAAATTAACGATACTTCTTTATCTTTTGAGTTGTTCTGCCAGATCGGTCGCTCAAGATCTTTGGTCTAAGAAAATAAAAAAAACCGCTTTCTACAATTTAATATATATCGAATTTAAATATCAAAATAGCTGATATAGTCATGATTCAAGGGGTCAGGTCCACTTACTTTTTTTTATTTATAATTTTATGGCATATTTGGTAGGAACATTGGTAGGAACAATGGGGTGCTACTTCTTATAGTTTGGAACAATTTGAAAATTACAAAAATGAAACCCTTCATTTTGAACAACAAAGAGCGATTAATCAAGTCCGACAACAAGTTTTCGAACAAGCCTTACAGGGAGCTCTAGGAACTCTCAATAGTTGTTTGAATAGCGAGTTACATTCCGTACCATCAGTACTAATATTGGAATACTCGGGTCCATGGAAGAAATAACTGATTAGTCCTTCTACTTTTACTTTAGTTTAGAGTTTAGGCATTATTTTTCCTTTTGTTTTGAAAAAGAAAAAGAGACGCTAATGGTAACTCTTAATTTGTGAAATTAGTAATATTATCCGTGAGCGTATTGAACAATATAATAGAAGTAAAGATTGTGAATACCGGTGCAGTACTTCAAGTAGGCGGAATTGCTCGCATTCATGGTCTTGATGAAGTAATGGCGGTGAATTAGTAGAATTTGAAGAGGGTACAATAGGAATTGCTCTCAATTTGGAATCAAATAATGTTGGCGTTGTATTAATGGGCGATGGTAGCAGTGTCAAACCAAAATACCCAACTAGCATAAGCATTAGCTCTCCCTGAAAAGGAGGTGATCCAGCCGCACCTTCCAGTACGACTACCTTGTTACGAATTCACTCCAGTCACTAGCCCCGCCTTCGGCATCCCCCTCCTTGCGGTTAAGGTAACGACTTCGGGCATGGCCAGCTCCCATAGTGTGACGGGCGGTGTGTACAAGGCCCGGGAACGAATTCACCGCCGTATGGCTGACCGGCGATTACTAGCGATTCCGGCTTCATGCAGGCGAGTTGCAGCCTGCAATCCGAACTGAGGACGGGTTTTTGGAGTTAGCTCACCCATGCGGGATCGCGACCCTTTGTTTCTCATTCATGGACGTTGATAAGATCCTTCCATTTAGCAGCACCTTAGGATGGCATTAATGGCGAGGTTCAAACGAGGAAAGGCTTACAAGGGATACCTAGGCACCCGAGACGAGGAAGGGCGTAGCAAGTGACTAAATGCTTCGGGAGTTGAAAATAAGCATAGATCCGAGATTCCGAATATTCATTTTGAGTTCAAATCTATAAAATTGGATTATTAGATTTGCTATAATTTTATTTAAACATTATGTCATACATGTATAAGGATAAATATTTTTAACTTTCTAATAAAAAGGCACTATGTTTAGGGATAAATATTTTTAACTTTCTCATTAAAAGACACTAAATTGAATCCTAGGAATTCTATTCCTATCAAAGCACGGTTATGGATAAATATTTTTAAATAAAGGCACCAAATTGAATCTTTGGAATTCTACTCCTATCAAAGCATGGTTATGGATAAATATTTTTACAAATATTTTCCTCATATAAAGGGTACTAAATTAAATTCTATTTCTACAACTTTGTATTCTTATCTTCATACTATGTATATCCGAATTTATTCTTACTTAATGGATTAGTATTTGAACCAAAGGGTATTTTTGTCTACCGAAAGATTTTCCGAACTTCGTGCTTTTAAAGGTAATGATAAAAAGAAGTTGTTATACTTTTTAAAAATATTTTCCTCATAAAAGGGTACTAAATTAAATTCTATTTCTACAACTTTGTATCCTTTTCTTCATACTATGTATATCCACAACTTATTCTTACTTAATGGATTAGTATTTGAACCAAAGGGTATTTTTGTCTACCGAAAGATTTTCCCGAACTCGTGCTTTTAAAGGGAGTATGATTTTGTTATTTCACAATTATACACACAACATGCTTACATGAGACCATTTGGAGTAGGTCAGTAGCCTGATCTTTTTCTTTCACGGCTCTGCTAATGCACACTTTTCGTTTATATAAATGACTTCATATAGCTTCTGATTATACTTGATTCTGCCTATTTTGTCTCTTTTCCTACTTTCCGTTCGAATCTGCGATGATATTGGGAATTGATGAAGAAAACGGACCTCAACTCTTCAAGTGTGATCCAGCTGGTCATTTTTTTGGTCACAAGGTAATCCAAACTTCTGTACTATTGTATTTAAGATCTTTAATGAGATCAAATACTTGAATCTTTGTAGAGTGAGGATACATGCTTATGCTTAAAGTTGCTCTCAACTAGAGAAGATATGTACAAGCACAAATCTTGTGGATGTTTTGTTCAGATGCCAATTTTTATATATAATTTGTTTTTTATTTGACAAGAGTTCTCTGTCCCACAAAGCTTGTTTGTGGTTATTCCATGGTCATACATAATCTTATATATTTTATAAGAAATGCCTGAAACTCTTTCTGCTTGCCCATAATACTTAAAATTGCTGGCAGTATTCCACATTTAACAAGGGGGAGAGAGGGTATTTTTAATATTAATTCTATGTATGATATTTTCAATTTTAAGATGTGTCTTTACACTTTACAGTATGTACTATTTGGGTGTATTTAGGGTGCTTAGAAAAATTTGTTTAATGCTTCATCTTATTTCAATTGCTTCTATCAATGAAAATTGTTCTTAGCTGCTCTATTTTATTTGGAGTTTAGGGGTTTGATTGTGTTAGCCAATCACATTAAACTTTATCATCTTTCAATAGAATGATGTAGCAAATACTGATTTATATCTGGATTCACAGGTATATTTATATAAAAATATTTTACTTTCTGAGGGAATTCCATAAGTGTTTAGTTCATGAAAATATTTCCGTTTCAAGTGTCTTGTATTGGGTGCATAGGGTGTTCTTGTCTACTGCCTAGTTACATCAGTTACACTGTAACACACTTGTCAGTCATTTATCTTACATTACTGATAATTATTAGATTTTTTTAATGCGTAGAAGTCACAGTCTGAATGAGTGCTATTCTGCTTTCAGGCTACAAGCGCCGGACTTAAAGAGCAAGAAGCAATCAATTTTTTGGAGAAAAAGATGAAGAATGATCCTGCATTTTCATATGATGAGACGTGCAGGTAGTGTAATATGACTGTTTGCATGCTGGCATTTGGTGACTATATTTACATGGAACCAATTTTTCCCCCTCTTGCTAAACTATTTTATTAAATATGCTGATTTGCATGCCAGCAGTTAAGTTTCTTTTATTGTATCCAATTGTGCTCATTACTTTACTTCCTGATTCCTAGCTTGAAGCTTGTAAGCAAATCCAAACTTTTTGGTTTTGTAGCTTCACCTTCCACTAACTTGCATAAACTTGATACCAACCTCTTCAGTATGTTGGTATAATCCAGTCAAGTTTGTGTTCTTACGTCCTTAAAGATATTCGAAGATTTGTTATTATCTTGTAATTCTTCTGAAAAGAATTTAAGCGTAATATGGAATTTATGTTTCATTTCGTCCACTTCCTATATTCTTTCTATTTTCCATGACCGGCAAGTGCAGGTTCATTTTCCCTCTAGTAGTTTTTCCTCTCCTGCTCACACTACTAGATGCCCGATGCTGTAAATTTCTTTTTGCGATTTGTTAAAGACCACTTCAAAGAATTGATAAACACTTCAAAGAATTGATAAACACTCCTCCCTATCAACTTAAGTTTATAGGAGCCTTGCTCATATATATAGAGCAAGGCTCTATAACTTAAGTTGATGAAATAATCATCCACCAACTTTTCATCCATTGATGTTGCCTTGGGATCCGTGAAAGATATAAAGCCCACTTTAAGATTTGTGTGCATCTTGATTTCACGGATCTCAAGGCAAGATCAATGGATATAAAATGGTGGACACTCCTCCCTATCAACTTAAGTTTATAGGAGCCTTGCTCTCTCTCTCTCTCTCTCTCTCTCTCTCTCTATATATATATATATATATATATATATATATATATGTCTTGCAAGTGAAATACCAAACGATGTAGTGATATGAAACACTGTAGCATGTAAAAATGTCATAAGTTTGTGTTCTTTTAGAAAACTATTAACTGTATAGGCATTAATTTGGTTCCCAGAAAACTTAAATTGCAGTCGTGGATTGCAAAAGTAGATGTAATTTCAGTTGTGGTTGTTTATTTCGCTACAATTATAAAATTTTCTACCACATTGGCAAATAAAGTCAATCTGAAAAATAACTTCTGATTAAATTGATTGCCCTTATTATTATTATTATTTCGTTGCAAGCAGTAGCTTTCCTCAACAAGAGCAGTACTAACTTTTGCTACTGTGATTGTCATTTTGCAACTTTTTTGTGAAACAAACAACCTCTTAGTCTCTGGTGATGAAAAACTAGGGGGGGTACCACAATCTCTGATAATGATACTAAAGATTTTCAAAGATGTATTGATCTATGTCAACTCTCACAACTGAAGATATCTGGTTGTTTTTTCACTTGGACTAACAAGCAATATCATCATGCTAGAGGAGTCTGGAGCAAATTGGATAGAGTATTAGTTAATGATCAATGGATTAACTCTTACTCTTCTAATCAAGTTGAATTTCTTAATCCAAGCTTTTCAGATCATTCCCCTGGTCTGGTTTGTGTTCCAATTAATCAGTATGTTGGTATAATCCTGTCAAGTTTGTGTTCTTACGTCCTTAAAGATATTGGAAGATTTGTTATTATCTTGTAATTCTTCTGAAAAGAATTTAAGCGTAATACGGAATTTATGTTTCATTTCGTCCACTTCCTATATTCTTTCTATTTCGTCCACTTCCTATATTCTTTCTATTTTCCATGACCAGCAAGTGCAGGTTCATTTTCCCTCTAGTAGTTTTTCCTCTCCTGCTCACACTACTAGTTGCCCGATGCTGTAAATTTCTTGTTGTGATTTGTTAAAGACCACTTCAAAGAATTGATAAACACTTTTGTCATGTGGTCTCTTTTCAATTATCTTTTCAAAACAAAAGTGCTTTTATTTTGAATGTATTTCATCCTTTTTTAGGACGTACTCGTTCATCTTTTGGCAGATTGATTATATTTGGGATTATTATTTTATCATGTTTATTTCTATAATTGTTTTTGCAGACAGCTATATCTGCATTACAATCTGTTCTTCAGGACTTCAAAGCCACTGAAATTAAGGTAATGGTCCTGGGAATAAATTGGTAAATTTTAGAGATTAATCTGTTAAATATCTATGTGAAGCAGGCCTCTTATGAACCATGAATTTGACTTTAATATTTAAGTTACATTAGCATAGACAGATATATAGCATAGTTTATATATATATATATATATATATATATATATATATATATATATATATATATATATATATATATATATATATATATATATATATATATATATATCTTCCAAGTGAAATACCAAACGATGTAGTGATATGAAACACTGTAGCATGTAAAAATGTCATAAGTTTGTGTTCTTTTAGAAAACTATTACCTGTATAGGCATTAATTTGGTTCCCAGAAAACTAAAATTGCAGTCGTGGATTGCAAAAGTAGATGTAATTTCAGTTATGGTTGTTTATTTCGCTACAATTATAAAATTTTCTGCCACATTGGCAAATAAAGTCAATCTGAAAAATAACTTCTGATTAAATTGATTGCCCTTATTATTATTATTATTTCGTTGCAAACAGTAGCTTTTCCGCAACTAGAGCGGTACTAACATTTGCTACTGTGATTGTCATTTTGCAACTTTTTTGTGAAACAAACAACCTCTTAGTCTCTGGTGATGAAAAACTATGGGGGTGCCACAATCTCTGATAAATGATACTAAAGATTTTCAAAGATGTATTGATCTATGTCAACTCTCACAACTGAAGAAATCTGGTTGTTTTTTCACTTGGACTAACAAGCAAGATCATCATGCTAGAGTCCGAGCAAATTGGATAGAGTATTAGTTAATGATCAATGGATTAACTCATACTCTTCTAATCAAGTTGAATTTCTTAATCCAAGCTTTTCAGATCATTCCCCTGGTCTGGTATCTATCATGGATGATATCTCAAATGATAAGAAGTCATTCAGGTTTTTCAAGATGTGGACTAATCACCCCAGTTTCCTATCCATTGTTCAGAATATTTGGCAGCAACTCCTTAAGCCAGTTCTAAAGGAGCTCAATGTTCGCGGGAAAAGTTGCTTCTTTCTTCATTGCTGTCGAACTCATTACAACTTCGGTCGTTACAACGAATTCAATAAAACTCGCCTTTTTATAAGGCTGATTACAATGAAAAAAAAGAGTAAAGATTATAACTTTCCACCTAAACAAACGCTGATCCGCTTATCTACCTCGCTATGGGTCTTTGCGGTGCCGGGTTTATCGCTGACCACCGCGATGATCCGATCCGATATGAGATCTACACGTAAAGGGATTATTTCACGAAGGAAAATAATTGCCCAGCGAGTGAAATCGACTGCCAAGTCACGCTTCTCGATCAAAAATAAGGTTTTGATCCGAGGAAATAGTAGATCCGATCCTCGACGCCGAACTTTCGAGGGGATTATCTCACGAAGGAGGATAATAGCCCTGAGAGGTTCGACAAGATCTTGGATCTGAGAGTCGAAGAAGATGATCGTCAAAGGCCTCCCTTTTTCTCCAAAGTCTAGATCTGGAATTTGATTTCAATTTGGCAGAGCTTCGGCTTCTTGTTAAAATTCCGGATCCTTTCAAATGAGACCCCTCCCTCTTATTTATAGAGTTTGAAACGGATGCGGGTCGAAATCATGCAAAAAGCCCACCAAAGCCACCTAGGTGTCTCGGCTTTGGCCTAGACACCACTTGGTGTCTTGGCTTTGGCCTAGACACCACTTGGTGTCTTGGCTTTGGCCGAGACACCACTTGGTGTCTCGGTTGGCGAGACACCACTGGTGTCTCGGCTTTGGCCGAGCCGCCATTATGGCTTTTTTTTGCTTCTTTTTCGGGTCTGATGTTTTGCTCCGGGACTTATTTTCCGAGCTCGATTTGATTCTGAACCGGTTTTGTGAGTCCGGTCTGATTCCGTCTCGTCGATATTCGTTGATTTGAAACTTCACGTTTGGATTTATTCCATCGCTTGCACGCGATTTGTCGCTTCGTTGACTTGCACGCTTCGTCGACTCACTTCGCTGACTTGGACGCCTCGTCGACTCGTGATGGGTAATTTTGAGTGATTACCTTAGTTGCAAGTATACAACCCTTATCAAGTTATAGTATAAAAGATTATCGATCCCACGAGGAACGGAAAGTAGGGAGAGTTTTGCTCAAGTTTTGGTTCTCAAATTATGCGCGTGACAATTAGGAGTTTATTAAAATAAAATGAAAGTAAGAAAATGGTGAAAGTGGATGTGGAGAGATAAGAGAGAGTGGATGTGGATTATGTGCAAAGGAGGAGAAAAATAAAGTTGAGAGTGTGGTGGTGGTTATATGCACATAATAACAAAACTAAGTTTGAGATTATATGCACATGGAGGGAAAATGAGATTGAGAGAAAATAAGTGCAAAATAAAAAGAAAGCAAGATTGAGAGAGAGAGGAGAGAGTAAAGGAAAATCAAAATCAAGAATAAAGGAAAATAACAAACAAATGGAAAACAAGGATAAGTGCAAAATCAAGAATGTAAAGTATGGAGGATTAATTAAAGATATGAGGAATCTAGAGTAGATCCACTTAGCTTATCTCAATCTCATGAGAATGAGTTGGATTTGTTAGCTAGTTTCAAACAATCTCTAGGGATCCCACAAATATTGGCTCCACACTTAGAAAAGGGTAATTCCTAGAGGGTTCTAGCCTCAAGGTGAATTAAAGAAAAGGAAAATCTAATCTAGAAAGTAAATACAAGAATTAAATACATTGCATGAAAGTAAATTGCATGAAAGTAATTGCATGAAATTAAATTGCAAGAAAGTAAATCTAAGCTACAAAGCAATAAATGAACAAGAAAGAAAATAAAAAGAAATAAAATAGAAACCAACAACTCTCGATCTTAATCTAATCCTCCTTTGGTCCTTGGATTAGAAGAAGAGAAAGGAAATTGAAGGGGTGAAACATTTCATTTATTGTGTAACAAAAGTTACAATTTTGGAAGGTCTTCTCAATTAAGAGTGACCCTCCTCTCCAAATGGAGTTTTACAAAATATTTCACACTCAAAACACTCACCTTCACCCCTATTTATAGCCCAACGGAGTTGATGTGAACCATTGGATCAAACCTAGCCAAAAGAAAGAGAAATCCACCATTAATCTGAAATTGTTGGGAACCGATCGGTTGGTCGATCGTTAGCCAACCGGTTGGTCAACCGATTGGTTCCCAACCTAATTTGTCTTTTCTTGATTTTTCTTCACGAATTTCTCTTGGATCAAATTGGTATCTTGGGCCTTGGTTTGTCTTCGATTTGGGCTTCAAATATTGGTAGAAATTCGAGAATTTGAGTCATTTGGGCTTTTATTCATTATTTCTTTATTAACCCGCAAAATAAGATAAAATGATTATTAGTAATATCGCTTTATTCATATAACATAGGTAATAAGGGTATAAAAATGTATTTAAAATGTGCTAATCAACTCGTTTTATGCATTTCGTCGACTCGCTTTATGCGTTTGCGTCGCGGTCATTTATTGTTGCGTCGTCGATGATTCGTCGTTATGTCATCGGATGGCTTGCCGATCGTCAACTCCTCATCACAAGCTATATTCAGGAACTTATAGGTAATTTTCAACGCCTACAGATACCCTCTCCAAAGTGTTTCGGTCTCGCTCTTTTATAGAAGAAGCCAAAATACTTTGGATATGATAGGCCCCATCCTTCATGTAGTAACAGACCTAAAATGGCTTCGAATCTTGACTTCTCCAATTCTTTCGGACTATCCAGTACTTTGTAGGATGACTGAAAGTGTCGCGGTGCTGTATTTATTGTCTGATCGCTGTCGAAATCTTGACCCGAAGCTGATGAATGAATTTTTTTACCTTAGCTCGTGTTAGTGAGTTGTCGTCGAATTGACCATCCAATTTCGTGAGTTTTAACCTTTAATCGGTGAATTCTCCATTGTGATGCTTATCGTAGAACTGACCACGGTGGGAGGAATTTTCTTGAGATTCATTCTTTAATCGGTGAATTCTCTATCGCAACGCGTTGACCGGCGTCGAAAATTTCTTCTTGAAATTCAACCTTCAATCGGCGATTTTCATGACGCCAATGTAGAACTAACTCAATGGAGGAAATTAGGGTTTGTCGAGTTATCGTTAAAAATATTTTTATGGAAATATTCTCCAAAAACTTCTCAACAAAATAGGAAACAGTTTAGACTCATATACTTTTTTGGAGTCTACACAGTTTAAGCTCTTAAGGCGTTGGAGCTGGGAGAACCAGTTTATACTCGTATACTCCTGGGAGTGTCGGGGGTTAATTTGTCCTCTTATACCCGTTCGAGGTTATCGAGTTACCCTTAAGAATATTTTAAAAAATATATTCTCTAGAAACTTCTTGACAAAAATAGGAAATAGTTTAGACTTGTATACCGGATGAAAAGTGACCCTCAATGGGTGATAACCCCATTGAATAAATATTCGTTGCCCCACTTTCTCCCTTTTTTTTTCTTTTTCCTTTCTCTCCTCCTCCTCTTAGGATTGGGCCGACCCCCTTTATCTATTTCCTCTTTTTTTTCTTTTCCCTTTTCTTTCTCTCTTTGCTTTTTCTTTTCATCTCGTCTTCTTCAGACCCTAAAAGTATACAAGATCCAAGTTTCCTCCACGTCTCGGGCTCAAGAATCCCCTCAAATCCTCGCGCTTTTTGGTCTCTCAGGCCCCTCGAGCGTTCGACTAAATCTTCTTTCAGATTCAGGTCCTCGAGCTTTTCCTCAGGTAATTTCCCCATAGCTCTTGCATATTTGATTTTTATTTCATCATGCAAATCAGAGGGTAGAGATGCAAGAATTTAGTGTTTTGATTTCACGCCTCGAATTATGGTTTTTGAGGGTGAAATTGCATAAAATCTGAGGGATTTCGGTTATGAAAAAGAGGGCTGAAATTTGACGGGTTTTATTGCAAAAATTAGGCTATAATTTGGGGGGTTGATGTGTCAATGATTGCTGGAAATTTCAGGGTTTTTTGTGTAGGCCAAAATTTGGGGGGGCTTATGCGCAAAAAGTGGCTGAAATTTGGGGTTAAATTGCAAAAAGGGCTGGAATTTGGGGTTTTAAGTGCAAAAACAGCCCAGAACTTTGGATTCAAGAGTGATTTGAATGGCTGAGAATTTTGGACTTGAAAGTGACTTAGGTGGCCGAAATTTCAACCTGGATCCAGGGGTATTTTGGTCATTTTGTGGCCAGATTTGATCAAGAGAGGTTTTCGAGCGAAAATTGAACTCAATCTCAGCATATGTGGAGCCTGTAGGTTTAACTAGAATTTAACCGTAAAATCCCATATTTTTTTCCTAGGATTTTGGTTAAAAATTCATAGTTTTCCTTTTTATTTTGGATCTTCTTTGTATCTGACCTGTTCAATTCTTTTGCAGGTCATCATGGCATCGGTGAGATCGTGCGCTCCGAGGAGCCAGCCAGCTACTCCGTCACATGGGAGTGTGTCTCCCTCATTTGTTGGTGAGCCTTTTCCTCATCATTCATAATTTGCACACGTCATACTGCATCCCCGCTTTGTTCTCCTTCGTGAGGCAATTGGGAAGAGCCGAGATTCTCCTTCGTGAGGGTTGACGCTTAAAAGATAGGTTTTGCTTGGTCAATACCTATCTCAAGGTAATTAAAAGGGGGTGATTCCATGCCGCGTCATGTTCCGTAGGACAGGGTATATTGTCGCTTTAATTGTACGATGGTATACATTGTTCTATGAGTGCATGATGCAGCCGGAATCGTCTCACCTATTATAAGGTCGTGACTCTATCTCACAGGTCTGCGAGATGAGTTCGACGCCTCATATTTCCTTTTAAAATATTCTTTATGACTGTCAATTATTCGCTTTCAGTTGAATATCCTTCCGGAGCGTTTCCCTCCCATGCGGTTGACGGACGCCGCGGCGAGCATTACGCCACTTCTGACGATTCTTCGTCTGTTTCGATTACTCCTCGGTTTGCACCGGGTACATCAGCAGAGGCCGCCCATGCAATACGTGAGGGGAGTCCTCGTGTGCTTCGACTATTAATTACTGATGCACCGCTTGTGAGGAACACCAGCTCTCCCCAGCCTCTGAGGAAGACGGATTACTTGTTCGGTGATTCTGTTGAAGACCCAGATGCCGCTTTTATTGACAGTGAGAAATGGTTGCATAAAGATGACGGATGGTTATTGTATCTCCCGAAGATACCTTGCCATCGATCATTGACTGAGTTGAAGTGTCAGGCCGTGACACGGGAGATGTCGTGGCGCTTGACGGATGAGCATGACCACATACATTGTGGGTACATTACCTCCCAGGCAATTCCAGGTTCGAGTAGGAACCGTGTTATTGGACTGCGCCCTGGTGTGTTGGGATTAGACACGCCACCCCGCGACGAGCTCTTTACTGCTGCTCATACTTTGAAGAATCGCCTCGAAAGTCGGGCGAAATGCCTCGACCGTCATAGATTTTTCTACCGCTTCATTTCTCAGACAAGCTTTGGTGGGCCCGTGTGACGAACTATGTCCTCAGCCGATGGGGTGAGGAGCTACGCGCCTGTAGCTTACACGCAGCAATTCGTGCCACCATGTATGGGCTGCCGATCAGTGACAATCATTTCTTTGCGTTGTTAGAGCTCTACGACCCGGATTCAAATACTTTCTTGACCAAACATGGGGAACTAGGGTTGGCTCTCCATGAGATGCATCAAGTCTCTGGCTTACCCATGGGAAAAATGTTATACCAGGAATACTTTCCTTCAAATCGTGACTTGAGTCAGCTGAAGGAATGCATGCCCAATCGCTACGACACCTTATGGGATCTTACTTGCCACTATCATATTGCTTTGTCGATGACTGAGCTACTAGCCAAGAAGACCAAGCCACAGTTGAGCTTGAAGCAGTTCGCAACTTATATGTTTAGGCACATAGAAAGCAATTCTGGCGAGGCAATTTGCGGATTGCCACCGTTCACTCCTTCAGAGGTTAACGAGCTAATCAAGAAATCCAACGCTCACTCTTATACCATCAGTAGCACCGAGGGTGGTTTCCTTGCAGGGACCAAATTTGAGACATTCCTGTGGCATGCAATGAAGCCGATTGAGCCGATGACTCTTAGTCACTCGCCATCCGTTGAAGAAGTGTGTGGTACCGTGTCAGTCTGGTGAGGCACTGCCATTAGAGGTGCTTTATCCTGCAGTTCAGCTTGCTCACAAGAAAGAACTTTCTCTTCTCTCGGTGATGGTGGCTAACATTCATCGTGGGCTTCGACAGATAGTTAGTACCTTCACTTAGGGGAAGGGTGAGCTGACGACTCAGATTCCTCTTGCTAAGGTGGAGCTTCCATACACTTACTTGATGGCCTGGTTCGTCCTTCACCATTCGGATATAATGTCAGCGCCGAGCACTGCAGATCAATCCACCCCCTTACTACAATTATTAGAGAATTGTAGATGGAAGGGGCGAGGATTCCCAGAAATAAGAAACCAACTGCAGGTTCACAAGGGTTGGGTTTTCTCCATATGTTTTTCGCGATTCTCTGGTCAGTACGGCGAGTCTTTGATTGACGAGGAGAGGCTGAGGGCAAGTCGGACCTCTCTTGATGTTGGCTGCTTCAATTGGCTGATGAACATTAGGCCGGGTTACCTAATATTCTGGGTGAGAGACGAGTGCTTTATAGAGCCGTATCTACCTTGTCGATTTGCCCACCAGTTTGGTTATGACCAACTTTATGTTGGAAATCCGAGTTGACAGCTTCGGACTTATGGAGGATTAGTGGACGGCGTTCGAGCCTGGCTATAGAGTGTGACGGGGTGCACTGGTGTTAGGTTCAGCCTTCCGAGTTTTGAGCCGCCTAGAGTCGACATTCTGCGTCGCAGTGTAGTTGGCAGCCAATGACCCCGCTTTCCGAAGCCTATTGCAGAGTTAGTGGCCGAGGAAGCCTCCCGGGCTGATACTCAGATGATTCAGAAGGCCGCTCGGTCCTAGAGGAAGCAATGCAAGACTCGTCAAGCAGTCGAGGAGGAAGAGGAGACCTTCAATTCTGCTGAAGAGTCTTCAGGAGGAGATCATGCGGATGGCGAAGGGCATGAGGAGGACTTTGGGTCAGGTTTGTCGATACTTCCTCTCCCTTTTTTCTTTCCTCTTTTGGAATTATTGGGTTTGACAGTAATTTGAAGCTTCAGGAATGACAGCAGAGGAGGAGGGACTTCGCCCCTCTTATCGGACGAAGCCTCGAGTTGAGACTCAAGCTGTTAAGCAGAAAAAGTTAGTCCATAAGTCACATGTGGACCCGCGGGCTTTTGAGATGGACTTGGCTGGTGATGACTTTATCAGCGAAGGAGGTAACGCTTAACCACCACGTAGCCCCTTTTGATTATTTAATTCTTTGAACTCAGGGCTCATATTTCTCCATTTCTGTGCACGAGGATATGGAGAAGGCGAGACCAGCTTTGATTTTCCCCATCACGATTTCGCCTCTTCCGAAGAACCCAATTTCACACAGCACGTGTACGAGTCTATGGCAGAAGAGCCCGCAGTAGCTGCTAAAATCAGTGAGGCCACCAATGTAGGACCTGATTCAACAAATCCAGGTACATCTATCATTGGTAATACCCCATTTAGATGGCGAGTACGGGAGTTGAACGACTCGGAATTCATGCCTTCCCTAATCGTCTCTATGCTTCTTGCTCTTTTAGAGAAATTGCAGGAAGAAAACATGGACCCTGGGATCAGAGAGACTAACTCCGCTATTGGAGCTAAGCCATTTTCACTGATCGCAGGTTCTTGATTCTGCTTCTTTCACTTATATTTTCTTGTGTCAGACTTTTCGATAGAGGATTTTGATGAAGATGGCCTGCTTGCGGACACTCCCCTGGCCGACTTGTCACCTGAGCCAATAATTCCCGAAGGTACTAAGGCTTGTTCCTCCAAAGGTATGGGCCTATTCTCCTATTAATTGTAGGACTAGCTATTTTTTTGACTAATACAACTATAATTTGATGAATCTGAGGAATTCATTTTGTTGCTGGCAGGAACTCCTACTGAGGCTCATTTTTCAATTCTTCACTCTGATGCTCCTCTAGAATTGGGCACCATGATGGCGGCTGCGCCTGACGAACATGCCGCGAGACCAACTGTAACAGTTGGTGCGTCGACGGCGGTTCCCTTTCCGATAGACCCGATAGCTCACGAAGCCATGCCGATGGAACCAGGTATGGGTTATTCAGCTAAGGACGTCTATGCCATCCTTTGACTTCAGATTTTGAAATATTCATCCCCTCATTTTCTTGCAGGGTTCTCCTCTCATCTCCATGATTTGGTGAGGGCGCTGATGTCAGACGACGACCCAGATCGGATTATCATCTGTATGGAGGTGCAGTCGTTCTTTTCTTTCATGAACTTGATGATCGACAGGCTTCTCCATAGCGGGCTTTCACTCCATCGGTTTAGGCCGGCCCTTGACTCTAGGACAGCTTTGATAAGGGATGCTGGTTACTCCGAGTTAGCCAAAGCCATTGCTGATGATCTTGATCGCCTGGAACTGAAGCTTCAGAAGTTTCAGGGGTTGCAGGTAGCAGGTGCTTCTTTGTATGTAGCTGATTGGGTAGAGACTCATCTGGGAGCATGGCGTGACGCTCAAGTTTTTACTGGACTCGAGGTTCAGATGCAGCGGGACCGAGTAGATCAGGTTAAGACCGCCATTGCCGAGAAGTCAACATCCCTGAGCCACATTCACTCTTGCATTGCATCAAGTGAGGCCACGATAGCGCAGCTTAGGCGGGAACTTCAGATGGAGGAGGAGAATCTGAGTGTCTTGGAGCTGACACGGGTGAACGAAGAGGAAGCTCGCACCGCCATATCTAAGAAGCTGGAGCTCTCGGAACAGAAGCTAGCTAAAGTCGAGGAAGAAGCTGCAAAGACATTGAACGCCAACGAGGAGTCTTTCAGGGCTGAATTGCAAGTGGAGCTCCAAACAGCTTACAACGATGAGTTGTCCCAGCTAGAACAATAAATTTTGTGTCATAAACTTAATGTTTGAATAACTGCAATTTCTTCGTTGAAAGACTCGAATAAATTTACATCTTCCTTTTATTGTTGTTTATTATGATTTTTCATTTCGTTTGAAATAATCAACCACAATACTCATAGGATTTTTGGCAAACTCTCAGCCATCAACGGATTTGGCGAGCCTTTACCGATCACCATTTGAATCGGGCTAGCATGCGGATTAAACCCGTTCCGCATGTGACGTTGTGCTAAAAGAATGAAACTCTCTTAGACTTCACGCTACGATATCGAATACGTAGACTTTGTCATCTTTTACGGGCAAGAGACTAACCGCCAATGTGTGTTAGGCATTGACTTTAAGGTTATTGGCCAAACCCCACCATCAACGGCTTTGATGAGCCTTTACCGACACCGCTTGAGTCGGCTAGCATGCGGATTATCTAAACCCGCTCCACACGCGACGTTGTGCTAAAAGAATGAAACTCTCTTAGACTTCACGCTACGATATCGAATACGTAGACTTTGTCATCTTTTACGGGCAAGAGACTAACCGCCAATGTGTGTTAGGCATTGACTTTAAGGTTATTGGCCAAACCCCAGCCATCAACGGCTTTGATGAGCCTTTACCGATTACCGTTTGAGTCGGGCTAGCATGCGGATTATCTAAACCCGTTCCACACGTGACGTTGTGCTAAAAGAATGAAACTCTTCTAGACTTGGTGCTATGATGTTGAATACATAGGCTTTATCTTTCTCACGGGAATAGACTACCCGGCTGTATGTATTAAATGCAGGCTTATCCCTACTTAGGCTTCGGGATAAAAATTCCCCAGACTTGAATTCTGGTGTCTTTTTCAATCGGTAAAAGACTAAACAGCAACGCGTGTTAGGTGTTGACTTATCCCTACTTAGAATTCGGGATAAAATTCTCCAAGATGAATCTTGATGTCTTTTTCAATCGGAAAAAGACTAAACCGGCAACGCGTGTTAGGCGTTGATTGTGGTGTTGGTGTTATTAATAACAACCTGCCATAATTTTAAATATGTGGTCTTTCGTTCTTTTTACGGTTAAGAACTAACCGGCAACGCGTGTTAGGCGTAGGCTTATCCCTACTTAGAATTCGGGATAAAATTCCCCAGACTTGAATTCTGGTATCTTCTTCAAACGGTAAAAGACTAAACCGGCAACACGTGTTAGGCATTGGTTTATCCCTACTTAGGATTCGGGATAAAATTCCTCAAGATTTGAATTCTGGTGTCTTCTTCAAACGGTAAAAGACTAGACCGGCAACGCGTGTTAGGCGTTGGCTTATCCCTACTTAGAATTCAGAATAAAATTCTCCAAGATGAATCTTGGATTGTTGAAGAGGTAAAATTAATGTGGGAAAGGAAGAATTTTATATTCTGTCTCCCGATGCTGGAGAGGAAGAATTTTATATCCTATCTCCAGGTTTTTTTAGGGTAAAGACGAACCCGAAATAAGAGAGGAAGAATTTTATATTCTATCTCCAGTGCAAAGGAAACTAAAAGTGGGATTCCACTGAGAATCTTTAGAGGTGATCCTAAGAGTGGGATTTCCACCGAGAATCGAAAAGATTCGTGTAACTTTCACTTTTATAGATTCGCACCGATTTGGAAATGATTTTTTTCATTTATCGAGATGAAATTCCAATTTTAGCCCTAACCTTGGGAAGACGTGGATCAAGAAGAAAGGATGGAGCCCTTCTGCTTATCACGAGGATTGAGTGAACCTCTTGTTCGTGGAAGGAATCAAGAGGGGATTTTGTTGGTGGATTGGACCGTAAACACTTTTTAGTGGACTCACCACAATGAATTTGATCGAGGAAATTTATGGTGGAGGACACTTTAGGGTTATCCTCAAGGACAATGGGTGAAATATTCCACGAACTTCACAAAATGGGTTATCCCAATATACTAAGGATAGTACTTTTCAGAACTTCCCATTTATCGGCATTAATTGCCTGTCGCCATTTTGACTGATTAAGCGATATGCATCGTTTGAATAGGCTGTGTCTACCACAAACGGTCCTTCCCACTTGGGTTCAAACTTACCCTTTTTCTTAGAATTGAGAATTATCGGTCGTCGAGCAGCGAGGACCAGATCTCCTTCCTTAAAGCTCCTCTGTCGAACTCTCTTATTGAAAGCTCTCGACATTCTGGCTTGGTAAAACTCGATGTGTTGTTGAGCTTCCAAGCATTTTTCATCCAACATCTCGAGTTCTTCAAGACGTTTCCAATGTTGTTCTTCCGTCATCATCTCAGCCATGGGCGATACGAAGTGATGGGATTTGAATTTCTAATGGAAGTACTCACATCCGTATACCGAGAATACGTAGCTCCGCCATGCGGCGTGGTGCGATATGTCCAGAGTGCTTCTCCGAAGTTTATCGTCCCAATCATGTTTATTGGTCTTCACGAAGTTTCGACAAGATCTTAATAATTATCTTGTTGAACGCCCGCTAATCCGCTTGCAGAGGGATTATAAGCCGTCAACGACGCCTTGAATCTTGAACTTCACAAAACCTAATGAAGGCATTGCCGATGATCCTTGGCCCGCGTCGATAGATGACGGATGCTTGATGAACTTGATGACATTGTTTGTTTTCACTTTAAGCGGAATTGCTTCACCACTTAGAGAAATAGTCAAGAATCACGAGAATGAACCGATCACCTTTAACCGACGGAGGAAAAATAGGACCCACAATGTCCATACCACGCCTCGAACGGCCATGATGTAGCCGGCGATGCAAATGTTCGGGTTGATATATGTAATTCGCGTATTTGACATCGCCGCACTTTCGAATGCATTCGATTGCATCATTAATCATCGCCGCCGTAGTACCCCATTCTTCCGGGATACGATCATAAAGCATAGGACCAGATTGGTTTATCCCTCTACTTAGGATTCGGATAAAATTCTGAATTTCGTGTCTTCTTCAAACGGTAAAGACTAGACCCAAGAATGTTGTTAGGCTGGCTTATCCCTACTTAGAATTCGTAATAAAATTCTCCAAGATGAATCTTGGATTGTTGAAGAGGTAAAATTAATGTGGAAAGGAAGAATTTTATACTGCCTCCGAGCGTCGAGAGGAAGAATTTTATATCCTATCTCCAGGTTTTTTTAGGGTAAAGACGAACCCGAAATAAGAGAGGAAGAATTTTATATTCTATCTCCAGTGCAAAGGAAACTAAAAGTGGGATCTCCACTTCGAGAATCTTTAGGAGGTGATCCTAAGAGTGGGATTTCCACTCCGAGAATCGAAAAGATTCAGGTAACTTTCACTTTTATAGGATTCGCTACCTGATTTGGAAATGATTTTTTTTCATTTATCGAGATGAAATTCCAATTTTAGCCCTAACCTTGGGAAGACGTGACTGAAGAAGAAAGGATGGAGCCCTTCTGTTTATCACGAGGGGATTGAAAGTGAACCTCTTGTTCGTGGAAGGAATCAAGAGGGGATTTTGTTGGTGGATTGGACCAGAAACACTTTTTTTAGTGGACTCACCGTCAATGAATTTGATCAGTGAGGAAATTTATGGTGGAGGACAGCCTTAGGGTTATCCTCAAGGACAATGGGTGAAATATTCCACGAGGAACTTCCCGTCAAAATGGGTTATCCCGAATATACTAAGGATAGTACTTTTCAGAACTTCCCATTTATCTAAGATTAATTGCCTCCGCCATTTTGATCGATAAGCATATGCATCGCTTGAATAGGTCGCGGTCACCACAAACGGTCCTTCCCACTTGGGTTCAAACTTACCCTTTTTCTTAGAATTGAGAATTATCTATCCGCTCGAAAGCAGCCAGGACCGATCTCCTTCCTTAAAGCTCCTCTGTCGAACTCTCTTATTGAAAGCTCTCATTCTGGCTTGGTAAAACTCGATGTGTTGTTGAGCTTCCAAGCATTTTTCATCCAACATCTCGAAGTTCTTCAAGACGTTTCCTAATGTTGTTCTTCCGTCATCATCTCAGTTGCGAGGGCGATACGAAGTGATGGGATTTGAATTTCTAATGGAAGTACAGCTTCACATCCGTATACCAGAGAATACTGTAGTCTTGGGCGCATGTATTGTGGTGCGATATGTCGAGTGCTTCTCGAGTTTATCGTCCCAATCATGTTTATTGGTCTTCACGAGTTTCGACAAGATCTTAATAATTATCTTGTTGAACGCCTCCGCTAATCCGTTTGCAGAGGGATTATAAGCCGTCAACGAGACGTCTTGAATCTTGAACTTCTCACAAAACCTAATGAAGGCATTGCTGATGATCCGTCTTGGCACGCCGTGTCGATAGATGACGTGATGCTTGATGAACTTGATGACATTGTTTGTTTTCACTTCTTTAAGCGGAATTGCTTCACCACTTAGAGAAATAGTCAGTAATCACGAGAATGAACCGATCACCTTTAACTGACGGAGGAAAAATAGGACCCACAATGTCCATACCTCACGTCTCGAACGGCCATGATGTAGCCGAAGGATGCAAATGCTCCGGGGGTTGATACATGTAATTCGCGTGTATTTGACACGCGTGGCACTTTCGAGCGTACTCGATTGCATCATTAATCATCGTTGGCCAGAAGTACCCCATTCTTCTGATACGATCATAAAGCATAGGACCAGATTGGTGTGCTCCATACTCTCCTCCGTGTGCTTCCTTAAGGACTTCTTCTGCTTCTTTGTTCGAAAGGCACCGGAGTAGCAAGCTTCGCCGCACTAATTTATATAACGCCTGGTCTCGGATTATAAAACTCGGGCGCTTCATCGGATTCGATTCTTTACGTCCTCTAGCAAAATACCGTGTAGGACATAATCGATTATAGGAAATCGCCAATCCCGGGGCTCTAATTCAACTCGGGTTGAGTGCCCTCTTTGATGACCACCCCTTTGTCACCGTCCTCCTCGGCATATATTGGCACAAACAGTTGATGAGTTCTCACAGTGACTAACTGTTTAGTCTCCGGAGGTTGGGCTAACGATACTGCTAACGCTGCTAGTGCATCCGCGTATGCGTTCTGGAGGCGCGGGACATACTCGATAAAAAATTCCTCAAATGAGTCCGCCATCTCAACGGCCGCCTGGTGATATGGAATCAAGTCCGGATTCCTGACTTCGTAGTCTCCACGGATCTATCAAACTATGAGTTGGGAATCGCCAAAGGCTTCGAGATATTCTACCCCCAGCTCTTTGGCGAAAGAGAGTCAAATAAGTAATGCGTTGTATTCGACCACATTATTGGAGCACAGCTCAGTCATCGAGTAAGCCCGAGGCATGACATGCTTCCCTGGGGAAACTAAGACGACTCCAACTCCAGAAGAAATCTTAGAACATCCAGGGGTACTTGCCACGTTGGTTGCTCGAGAAGCTCCGCCAAAGTACAACTGCCATATTTGCTGATGCGATATAGTGTTGATTTCATGAGTCTCATCCGGCAAGTCGTCATATAACTCGGCCGCATCCGTCGTTGGGTTAATGGCTAAGAGATCACAAATCGCCTGCCCTTTGACCGACTTCTGTTGCTTGAAGTGTAAGTCATATTGAGACAAGAGCAAGGCCCATTTCGCTAAACGCCAATTCATGGAGGCTGGTTGCGTCATGAATATCCGGACTGGATTTACGCTGGAGATAACATAAATCGCCTCGTCCGACTAAGTAGTGCCGCATTTTAATCGCTAAGACCAACGCTAGGTACTCCTTCTCGATCATCGGATAGCGGACTCAAAGATCCACTAAAGTCCGCCTGTAATACACCAGACGCGACCGCTGTCATTATCTTGCGGTAAAGCGCTTAACGAATGGTTCATCGCATTGATGTAAATCAAGAACGGTTTACCTGACTTCAGTGCAACGAGAACGGGAGGATTCCCTAGATATGCTTTGATATCCTCGAATGCCTTTTGACAGGCGTCATCCCAGGCAAATGATACTCCTTTCTTGTTTAACTTGGAGAACGGCAGGCACTTTCCGGATAGATTCGATATGAATCACCGGATATAAGCTAAACGCCCCTGTAACCCTCTGAGTTCTTTTAGATTTCTCGGGGGTTGTAATTCATGTATCGCCTTCACTTTATCTAGGTCAATGCGAATACCCTTAGTGGTAACGACGAATCCGAGGAATTTGCCGCTGGACATCCCGAGGAAGGATTTCGTAGGATTCATCTTTAACTGATGACTCCGCATGAGATCGAATACTGTCCTCAGGTCTCTAATGTGGTCATTTTTGTTGCGGCTCTTCACGACTAAGTCATCAACGTAGCACTCAACCGTTTTCCGAAGATGTTCCTTAAAGATCTTCGTCATGGCT